>JAYRBV010013002.1:2648-13373 GCA_036023255.1 Mitrocomella polydiademata
ATTTATGTGACTTTGTGTGTACTGCAATCTCATGTCCTATGAAAGAAATTTATGTGACTTTGTATGTACTGCAATCTCATGTCCTATGAAAGAAATTTATGTGACTTTGTGTGTACTGCAATCTCATGTCCTATGAAAGAAATTTATGTGACTTTGTGTGTACTGCAATCTCATGTCTTATGAAAGAAATTTATGTGACTTTGTGTGTACTGCAATCTCATGTCCTATGAAAGAAATTTATGTGACTTTGTATGTACTGCAATCTTATGTCTTATGAAAGAAATTTATGTGACTTTGTGTGTACTGCAATCTCATGTCCTATGAAAGAAATGATTTCATTGGGTGGGTTTATTGACTGAACATGTTCAATTTCTGTAATATCTGTATAAGTAAATCAAGTAAACTGATGTGAATATAGTCTTTATTGTATCAACCATTTTAGCTATTCTTTAAAAAAGCGAGCTCTATAATTAAAGAAAGAAGAAAAGTTAATTAACATTTAATGTTTTTCATAGGCCAATAAGTTAACCCCTTCTTACTCAAGACGGTGATGTTTACTTTGCCGTTGCCTACACTTCGACGTCGATACATCTGGCGAATAATTCTAATTCACCAAAATTTACAGTAGAAAACTTAAATACGGTTAATAACATTTACCTGCATCATAAAGTTTTTTGGCAAGGCTATGAATGGTGTGATCCGCAGAAATGAAGAAGGTCTGGCTAATCGGACATGAATTTGGATTTTTCCTTCCCTTTGTCAGTTCTCTGACAACATCGTATTTTGGTTGTGTCATGCCATCATCCCAAGTCATCAATACCATTTTTGGTGTCTTTGTTGCTAGTAATTTCTTCGGTGTCAAAAATGACGGACAACGGCAGCTCTTTGAATTACACGTGGTAGGGTCGCAAACAGTGGCTAGATTGGCTAAAAAAAATTATTGTTTGAGTTAATTTGTGAAAATAAGGTGTATGGTTTTTTAAATATTTCAAAATCAGATTTTTATTCGCATGCATATGCGGTCGTCCGATCAGTTATACCATTGTGTTTTTGACAAGTGTGGCTTGAAAATATTCCTTGTTTACCTGGCCAATTCAGTCGTCTGGATATGAAATTATCTATATAATATTATCGTAAGAGATTTTCTGTGAGCCACTTCTAAGGTCACACTTACCTTATCTGTTTTGGAGCGGTTTCTTTTAACCCAAAATAAGACCAAGGAAAAAATTCAACCGTTCAGGGCCGACTACTTGCCCGGGGGTTTCTTTTATCTTATAATCCTACCTTTTTTGTACAGCTTTGCATATTTTTATACGTCCGTGAATATAACAACCGACAAATAAGAACTCAATCCAACGTCTTCATCTATTGTTATTGACTTCAATAAAATTACCTGAATACAAGTTGCGCTTTTTTACAGAGTCAAGTGTTGGCACGCAGCGCGTGGTATTAAAGCGCGTAGTGCTCATGTTTTGTTTTTATTGTGTCATGAAATGTATATTTGGAGCGTTCGACGCTGCATTAGCAGCTAGTAATACTATATTATCTGTGGACCCTTCTTGAAAGAACGGAAAGGCTCTATGTGAGTAAGGCTATCCACATAAAATATACTACACTAATAGATTCGTGAGACATTAGCATCGGTTCATATTTCAACATCGTCCTATCATCAAGGGTGAGCATTTATTTTTAAATGCTCATTGAGGGAATTTGTTAGTCCTATAAGACTCGATTAAACAAAAACATCTACATTCATTTAGGGAAAAGAAATTTTGAGTATTCCCAAAAAAAGAATTAGCATGGATATAAGAGATTCTTAAACTTACTATCTATGGTGCACGAAAATGCGCCTGCCAGTTTTGGATCCTTCATTTGAGCTAACGTTTTTGGGTCTTCCATCCATTGGAGGGATTTCTGCATGCTCACCATGTAAACATCATCCCGCTTCAATAGTTCATCTATAAATCTTTTTAACGCTATTATTTGAAAAAATAAATTATGGGTTATTGTTTTTAATTACCATAAAGTACACGCACATTCTGGTAATGCTCCTTCGTTGCACACACACAAACAAACACACAGAATATACTCAAGTTTTGAATATAAAACGCTGTAATTAGCTTGGTGAATACTCTAAAATGTTTCATCCAAACCATATGTGGTTTCTATTTTTTTTTCGAAATCAAATGAATAGATATTGTTGAAATGCCTGGTTTCCAGGCTATGCTGTAACAAGAAAATAGATGCGGACAATTATAGAGAAGACATGTTAACAACATCCGATAGGTTATTTTCAAACCATGAAATGCTGGTATGTTTCTGGAGAATTGAAAAATACATTTTAAATAAATCATCACCTTCTCTTTTAGCTTGGTTATCAGAACCCAATATTTTCAACAGGTGACCGTAGACAGGAAATGGTGCGCTGCCTTGCTCAAAATGCCTGTCAAAATTGTCCTTGAAATACGAATAGACTTCGGCTGAAGTGATTAAGTCATTCCAACATGCTCCATCATCATACAAGGGACAATGTGATTTTGCTTCATTTTTTCCTTCATATTGCTCAAGGGGAACTTCCCAAAGACCTTTGTAAGATTCTAAAGAGAAACAAAACTATATAATTATTGGATTGGAACCTTAAAAATATGTATGTCTCTGCCAGAAGAAAACTTTTGAAAGAGTTGGAATCTTCATAGGATACCAGATTGAAATTGTTTTGTAATTCCAAAGGGGCGAGGAATAATTGATTTGTATTTCCATACGATATAGTTTAGGAAAAAAACAACAAGAGAAGTTAACTTCGTTTTTGATTTCTTCGTATAACACTTACTTGTAGGACACGGTTCTATGATGCATTTGGGAATCTTATGGTCAAGTGTATACGGCCACAACAATTGATTGAAACTGATTGGCAGGGAAGAGTCGTATTTGAAGCCGTGATCTTTCAATACACTGAACGTAGTATCTCCGGCTGTTTGAAGGAATGGTTGACGAAATCCAACAATGTCTTCCTCCTTTATTCCAGTGTCTACGAGTTCCTGTTTGAAGTCTACGATTTCTTTGATCAACTCTTTGTAGGATGCAGTTTCCCAAAATTTGGCTGGAAATCGGTGAGTCTTGGTATGAACAGCAATCTCATAACCTATTTTCCATGAAAATAGATTATATTTAGATGGTATTTAGTTGGATATCTTATTAAAAAATATGTTTCAAGTCATCTTCGTCATGGGTTATATTGGACATCCAAAATACATTTCAGTTTACCATCTTCGTTTTTACTAGAAATCATTGGTTCAAAATAGTTGGTCGTAATACTAATTGACTGTAAATAAAAGCTAACACTAAGTTTACTTAGTCACCAAAACAATCATATGCTTTTTAAATATATATTTTGACTAAAGCATTTCAAATTTGAAATAACTGCTAAATTACACTTGCTATACCTTTATCATAAAGTGCCTTGGCAAAGTTATGGTTTTCTGTCGAATCTCCTGAATAGAAGAACGTGGCGCTGATTGGACATCCGTTAGGATTGGTTTTGTCATCCAACAGCTCACTAGCTACATCATATTTCGTTTGTTCTATTCCATCATCCATGGTTACAAGGACAATCTTTGGTGTGTCAGCTTTATTTAGATTATTTGGCGTTGTCTTAGAAGGACATCGGCAGTCTTTTGAATTGCACGTTGCTGGATCGCACACGGTTGCATCAGCTGATAGATAATAACAACTGGCATTTAGTTTGAATATTATTCATGTAATCATGTATCCACGAAGATAACTTAAGATTATAATGCTCATTCTTAGGTGGTAGAAGTATGTACAGAGTGCTTCAGAAATAAATGACACCCAAAAACGAATAAACGTACTATACAGGTATTGTAATGCATGAAATAAATTCACATCCGACTGAAGCCTTTGGTTTAGATAAATACTATAACAAGGACACCGTATATATTTTAGATAACTTATATGAATATTTAGAAAAGCCTTACGATGTGTGATTTGTGTTGGTGCAACAGTAGTAGGGGGCATCGTGATAACTTCGTCTTTGGTTGACTTTGTTGGGCGAACCTTTTTATCGTCCGTGGCACATGAAAATATCCCTTCGGGTCCTTCCGTTTTCAATTGGTCCAAGGTTTTAGGGCTTTTCATCCATTCGACTGCATCGTGCATGGATACAAAATACACATCATCGCGTTGTCCGATGTAATTCAAGAATCGTATAAGACCTTAAAAAATATTTAAATTATAAGTTACATATACGTCTTTGATGCAGAAGTGTACTTCGAAGCGCTAAAATAATTCAAATTTGACCCTTCCCCATTCATTAAAGAAAAAAGACTAATAATTTACCTTCTTTTTTTACCTCATCTGAGATTTTTGCAAGACTTTGTAAATGACCATAGAGAGGAAAAGGAGATGTTCCTTGGGAAAAATGTCGGTGGAAATTGTTGAACAAATAGTCATATGTTTCATCAGCAGTCCTCAAGTTTCCCCAGCAACCTGCATCATCAAACAGCGAGCATTTTGCTTCTTCGTATTTCATGAGTTCCAGAGGAATCTCCCAGAGCCCTTTGTAAGATTCTAAAAATGTATTCATAAAATAAATTTAATGTTTCCGTACGTACAATTGAATTTAAAGGTAGAAAGTTTAACCCTTACCCTAGCCCTAATCCTAACTTGTAAAAAATACTCTAATTAAGTATATTGCTAATATGAAAACATCATTTACTTGACTATTATTTTACTGCCAAGCAATCTTAGGGAAGACAAAAAAATCAGTTTTAGTATATTATGTTCCCCTATAAAAAACTTACTTTTCGGACACGGTTCGATAGCACAATTTGGTACTTTGTGATCTAAGGTGTAAGGCCATAATAAAGCATTAAAATCGGTTGGTAATGACGCGTCATATTCAAATCCGTAATCTTGTAATACTTGGAATGTAGTATCTCCGGCTGTTTGTAAGAAAGGTTGTCTGTAACCGTAGATATTTTTCATGCCAGCATTTTGAAGGTCTTTTCGCATTCCAACAATTTCGTTTACCAACTCATCATATTTGGCAGTTGCCCAGTAACTTATTGGAAACTTGTGTGACTTTGTGTGGACAGCTATTTCGTGACCTAAGAGAATAAATAAAGAATGTTTTGAATATATTCCTTTCTGCTTGTTTAAAGAACTTGGACCTATGGTTTCTCAACATATTTTTGTTGTTAATTCAGCATTGTGATTTGCAACTATAAATAAATGAGAACTAAAGAGTAATCTCATTACTAATGACCTTGTTTCAGCACCAGGACCAGGAATAGTTGCAAAAAAAGTCTATTGCCAATTCATTATGTTTGGCAGGACAGTTTATTGCTAAAAGGAAAGAAAGCCTAAGTACCAAAAGAGGCTGCTCAGTATTACAAATTCACAAATAAGTGTCAAATAATGAAGAATAGTGTTGAGCTGTGGCTGTGTGGTTAAGACCCTCGACTTGTAACCTGATGGTCAGGAGTTTGAGTCCGCCACCGTTCACAGTGATGAGAATGGTCTATCATTGCTAATTTCCATAGGTTCCGTGACAGGTGTTTCGCAACGTAGGCAGGACCCTCAGTGATAACATTCTAATTAATCCTTGGTAAAAGTTTGGAATAATAGAAATAGAAGAATTAAACTTATTAAACTTATAAACATTTATTTCTAACATCAAATTTAAGATTTTACCTTCATCGTAAAGCTTTTTTGCGATATCGTGGAGTGTATAATCAGCAGAAATGAAGAAGGTTGATCTTATTGGACAACCGTTAGGATTTATCCTTCCATCTATAATTTCCCTGGCAACTTTGTCCTTAGCAGGTGTGATGCCGTCGTCCCATGTAAGGAGGACAATTTTAGGTGTCTTGGATTTCGGCAAGTCATTTGGTGTGGCTGATAATGGACAGCGACAGTCTTTGGAGCTACAAGCATTTTGATTACACGCAGTGGCATCGGCTACGTCATATAAAGCAAAATCATCATTGATCATAACAGATCAGAATAATATTTGATAACTATATTTGCTGATAAGGACAGTAAAACTGAACTCAAACGTACTTCAAAAATTTTTTAATTGAAATCTTCTCCAAAACATGTGTTATATCTGCCTTTATTGATCAAAGAAAACTCATAATCTTTAGTGCAAAAAAAAAACGTTTCTTACCATAAGTTTCCTTTGTTGGCGGGACAGTCACTGGAGCCGGTGTAAACACAAATGTATCTGTTGGAGTGTAGTCAAGATCATCTATTTTATTATCAGATGGGCACGAAAATACCCCATCTACTCCTTCTGTTAACAGTTGATCCAGAGTCTTTGGGTTCTCCATCCACTCGATAGCCTTCTGCATGCTCACAAAGTACACATCATCTCGTGATCCAATCTCGTTTATAAACTTTGTCAAGCCTTCTCTCCTGGCTTTATTGAATCCATATAGTAAATTTGTGATGTGACCATGAATAGGGAAGGGTGCAGTACCATAAGTAAAATGTCGTTCGAAGTTGTCCTTGAAGTATTTGTATGCTTGGTCAGCTGTCTGTAAAGTATCAGCAAAACAAGATCTCTCGTCAAACATTGAGCATTTGTGACCTTGTATTCCCTGAACGACCTCCAGAGGAAACTCCCAAAAGCCTTTGAAAGATTCTTAAAAAAAGGAACATTTTTTTTAGTGAGACAGTTGTTATGGATAGAGTAATCAGAAGCAATAGCTTTCATACAAATATTGCTTAAATGTTAATATTAACAATAGTTGACAATAGTTAACATATTTTTGTTAAAAGCTGCCTTTGAACTTGTGGTGGTATATATACCCTTAGAGTTCCCAAACTTAAAAAACATTGGACTAATTCTTTATAAATATGGGTGGGGGGGGGAGGGGGCAGTAGAATAGTAACTTACTTTCAGGACATGGGGGAATTACACATTGCCCAATCTTATGATCCAAAGTATAAGGCCACCAGAGATCACCGAATACAGTTGGTAATGATGAGTCATATTTGAAGCCATAGTCTTTCAAAACACTAAAAGTCGTATCTCCTGCCGTTTGTAGGAAAGGTTGACGATAACCGACGATATTTTTAATTCCTGCATCTTGAAGCTGTGTTCTCATGCCAACAATTTCGTCAACCAACTGATCGTAGGTTGCAGTTTTCCAGAAATCAATCGGAAATCTGTGGGACTTGGTATGTACCGCAATATCGTGACCTTTTGATTTAAAAATGCGTTAAAATTTAGCCAATAATTCAATTTAACTTTATGTATAAACTTAATATGATAGAACAAAAAAAAAATTATTTATTTTTAATTGCTAAATACCTTTATCATAGAGAACCTTTGCCAAATTATGATTTGTGGAAGAATCTGCTGAAATGAAAAATGTAGCACTCAATGGACATCGATTTGGATTGGCTCTTCCCTTCAGCAGATTGTCAATAAAGGTGAATTTTTCTTGTGACATCCCATCATCCATTGAAATCAAAACGATCTTGGGTGTTTTCGACTTCGGTAAGTTGATCGGAGTGGAGGCACCAGGGCATCGACAGTGTTTGGAATTGCAATTCTGTAGGTTACATACCTTTGCTGGTGCTGAAAGAATTCCCATTAAAAAAGTATAGAATTAATCAACCAAAAAAGAATAGTATAAGAATACAGTTTTTTCACATTATAATTACCTAAAACATGGTGATAATTGTAAAAATTCTTGAAAATTGTAAATCTAAATCTCAGAATAAAGAATGAAAATGAAAAAAGGAGCTTACAATAAACTTTTTTAACAGATGCTTTTGTCGTTGTTGTCTCCAGTGTCGTGGTGGTTGGTTCAGGTGTGGTGGTAGTTGGCTCTGGTATGGTGGTGGTCTGCTCTGGCGTAGTGGTGGTTGGCTCTGGTGTTGTGTTAGTTGGTTCTGATGTGGTGGTGGTTGGTTCTGGTGTAGTGGTGGTCGGCTCTGGTGTGGTGGTGGTTGGCTCTGGTCTTGTGGTGGTTAGTTCTGGTGTGGTGGTGGTTGGCTCTGGTGTAGTGGTGGTTGGCTCTGGTGTCGTGGTAGTTAGTTCTGGTGTGGTGATAGTTGGCTTTGGCGTAGTGGTGGTTGGCTCTGGTGTGGTAGTGGTTGGCTCTGGTGTGGTGGTGGTTGGCTCTGCTGTGGTGGTGGTTGGCTCTGGTGTTGTGGTAGTTGGTTCTGATGTGGTGGTGGTTGGTTCCGGTGTAGTGGGGGTCGGCTCTGATGTGGTGGTGGTTGGTTCTGGTGTTGTGGTGGTTAGTTCTGGTGTGGTGGTGGCTGGCTCTGGTGTAGTGGTGGTTGGCTTTGGTGTCGTGGTGGTTAGTTCTGGTGTAGTGGTAGTTGGCTCCGGTGTAGTGGTGGTTGGCTCTGGTGTGGTGGTGGTTGGTTCTGGTGTTGTGGTGGTTGGTTCTGGTGTTGTCGTGGTTGGTTCTGGTATGGTAGTGGTTGGTTCTGGTGTGGTAGTGGTTGGCTCTGGCGTAATGGTGGTTGGTTCTGGGGTGGTAGTGGTCGGCTCAGGTATAGTGGTGATTGTTCCTAGAACGCAATATCGAGTCTCTTTGAAAATTTGACAATGGTACTGAAGTACGTTTTTCAAATTGATTAATTACGGCAAATACATTATGCCTTCGTTATGTTTTAATTATGCGGAAGACGGTATTTAAGAAATGTCTATTCAAACCGTTTTTAATTTTGTTATTGCAGCCTACCTCGATTGAATAACTGCTACGATATTAAACCATATGCATTAACATATTATTTTTAAAGTGTTTGTTGAATCAAAAAACTGGACATCATTATCGTAACAGAAAACGTAAATACTTCTTGCATAACTTGTCATAAAAAATATACATAAATTCCTTTATATTCTTACCACAATCGACATTTATTGGGTGGTCACAGACATTTATTTTAGAATTGAATTTTAAACCACCCGGACATGGCATTGGTTTGATTTGTTGTTGCGGAGAACAGTGATAAAACGTTGAGCAGTCTTTTGGATTTGCGTAGAGTCCATCAGATTTACCATTGCAAAAATCTAATGGAAGAATGATGATAAACTAATCATCAAAAGTAAACATGATAACCAAATTGTCGGTCCATTTGTAAATACTGGATAACTTTGATCAAAACAAAATGCTAACTGAAAGAACTAAGGGCTAAGGTATTTATATTTAAAGCAAACTACTTAAACACTTTTCATACTTGTTTTTGAGGTTGCCGTATTTTTTGTTTCTGAGTCAGTGGTGATGATCGGTTCTTGTGTAGTAGTAGTCGGCTCTTGTGTTGTAGGAGTTGTTGGCTCAGGTGTGATGGTGGTTGGCTTAGGTGTGGTAGTAGTTGGCTCAGGTGTAGTAGTAGTTGGCTCTTGTGTAGTAGTAGTTGGCTCAAGTGTGGTAGTAGTCTGCTCTTGTGTTGTAGTAGTTGTTGGCTCAGGTGTGGTGGTGGTTGGCTTAGGTATAGTGGTGGCTGGCTCAGGTGTGGTAGTAGTCGGCTCTTGTGTAGTAGTAATTGGCTCAGGTGTAGTAGTAGTTGTTGACTCAGGTGTGGTGGTGGTTTTCAATTCAGCACTAGTAACATCTTTGTTTGAAATAAAAGTGATCACATGATTATCAAACAGTTTTATAATAATTTCAAAATATATAACTTGATTGAAATCTAATTTCTTTTTTGACTGAGTAGATTTTTCTACTTACTAATTTTGACACCCCTGTCTCGATGCCGCAAGCGTTGAACTCAATATTGACTGGCATTAAAAATATTTTCAAGAACCCACTGAGTTGGATGAAATATTCGCAATGTTTAACAGTGATGGTCAAAATATATTGTTTTATTCAGTCTTTAAAAGTTCTATCTCAATCATTAAAGTGGTTGCAATTAACCTGATCAGATATTGCAGTGCTGCATTTTTAACAATGATAATAATTGACCACTCTTGGGAATATTTGTTTTACTAGCGTTTTTACTGGAATATATCTTCCTGAGGACACTGATACAAGGATGTGTTTTAAAGATGTGCTTTGTTTATAATAGTTAGAAAATTAACATGTAGTTGTAATTTCTTATAATTTTTAAATTAAACGTGTTTGTAATTACGTATTACATAACCGTCATAATTTCTTTTCTTTTTTCAGTTTTTATTATTTATAGTTACCAGACGTTAAAAAGTTTTCGTTGTATTTTTTGTTAAACAACCTACATCCAGTTGAAATTTCAAGTTATTTCAAAATTGAAGGTGCCTGGCCTTAAAATTCACCTCTCGCTAGTGGAATTAGTTTCCAAAGATGTAAATTCTTAATTTTTTAAGAAATTACCTAAAGTTTTAAAATGTGAAAACTCTTTATTTCCAAGAAGAAATAGAAATGGAAATGAGTAGTTCGAAGGAGGCGGAACCAGCCTTTTTATGGTTACATTGTATTAACAATAAGTACTTTATTTGCAATTTTTAATTAAAAACGGAAAAACACACATATCGAAGATTATGAAATTTAAACAAGGAATTAGAAAATAACAAAA
The DNA here is from genome assembly GCA_036023255.1 of Mitrocomella polydiademata. NCBI lineage: Eukaryota > Metazoa > Cnidaria > Hydrozoa > Leptothecata > Mitrocomidae > Mitrocomella > Mitrocomella polydiademata. The sequence continues at coordinate 13,182 of JAYRBV010013002.1, forward strand.
AGCTATCGGAAAACAAGATATCAAAATAACAAAACAACAGATAACGTACTTTAGATCAAAAGCATACAAGAGCCCCATAGGCTGAAGGTCAGCGCAAGAGCAATACGTCATAAAAGTTAAAATTGCCCTCTCAAAGAAAGCCTAGAAAGGGGAAGACTTGAACAATTAAAAAGAAGCATAATATAATAAAAA
>JAYRBV010013013.1:0-13367 GCA_036023255.1 Mitrocomella polydiademata
TATTGTAATGAGCTATGTTCCAAAATATTTTGACAAAATTCCAAAATCGATTTTTAGGGGTATACAGCGCCCTTAATGTTGATTCGTTACGCACATAATGGTTATGCTGTTGCCATTTTTGGCTAACCATGAGTGCTGTCCACATTACGTCATTCATAACAAGGAACGCTACGCCTCGTGTAGTTTATATTGCTGGTGTGTTAAATGGAGCGTTAGGATTCAAATAATCAAGAAGATGAACAAAACTTTAATTACTATTATTATTACTGTTATATTATTTTAAAGTACAGGTGAAATATTTGAGTTTGGATATACAATAAATTCTATCTTTCCTTTTATAAGTTCTATACATATTTGTGTTGCCTGGACCGACCGACTGTTATAGAAAAGATATCTTCAACAGAACAAAAATATAATGTTTTTTGGTGTATATCAACATGTTTTAGTAGTATACCATGTTTGAATTATTTTGTTGCTTTTTTAATATTCATTATGTGTACTAAGGTGTCTCTAAAGAAAATGGTACTTTTAGATAAATAAAGAAAATTTACTTTTTAAAGACACCCTGTATCCAATTTACTTTTAGATAATACTAAAAATACTTTTTAGAGACACCCTGTATCCAATTTAGACCTTTCGTTGCTTTCGCCAAGATTTGTTATGAAATATAAAAAATTGACAGTTCGTTTACACAAGGGATTGTTGAAGCACTTAGAAAAATGTACGGATGGGGGGGGGGGGGGGTATGACAATTCTTGCTTGCCTTGATGCGGAAAACAAAGTGTTAATCTTCTTTTTTCTTGTACATACAAAAAAGTAAATTGAGACCATAAGCACGCTTCAATTGTTTCTTAAAAGATTCAAACCATAAATAATACAAACAAAACAGTTAAAATTCTTCCACAGCAAAGAAGATTCTAAGATATCGCTACCGGCTGAAATGACAATTCATGATCATAATATTATATAGACTATTTGTTTTTTTAATGAATCCAAATTATCCAAATCAGAATTGATTGATAAATATAATTTTCACGGCAGAGGAGATAGCTGATGACATGTTTGGATCAGAAGTGCCTGTACACCAGACCATCCGCTCTTACCGTGAATCACATCAATTGTTAATCCCCAGCAACAATGCCGATGAAAATCAACACGATAAACCTAACTCACATCAGGAAAAAACCTTGTTAGCTTCTGGTGGTGGCGTTGGCGGTGCCCCACTTCCTGTCGAATACAGCGTTGTTGTTGGTGGTGGTGGCAGTGTTAGTGGATGTAGTGGAACAAGAGTGGGACAGTACGGTAGCTTTGATGCTAGAAAAACTCAAAGCCAAGATGAATCTAAGAAGTCTTCACCTGGGGAGGAGGAGGAGAAGAATTCTGTCCAAAGATGCGAAAGCAAATCAAATGGTAGGTTTATCATCTCATTCATTCTTAGAAAACCTTTTTCTACTCCTATTTCTAAAACCTATATGAACTCGAAAATATGGTCTTTGAAATAATTAAATAATTATTTAATTATCTCATGGTGACATACATGGACACACGGGTAAAAAATTATCTTAAAATCCCGACAGCCCGGAGGAATGGCACACGCACGCGAGATAGATTGCTACACCACAACGCTGCTCATATATATTTCCGGGAACTGCATCTGGACGAGGCTTTTTAATAAGTCCGCGCTCTAAAACAAAAACATTCCATTTAAAAGCGAGGCAAGAAATCAAGGACAATTAGAAACCGAAATCAAAAGGAGATTTTTTTTTAAGCTGTAAAGCACTCAAAGCTGTCAAACAGAGGTATTCATTCAGGAAAAATAATGGTCCGATACGAATTTGTTATGTTATCACATGTTTTTATGTTTACTTGATTCTATTATGCTTTCTTAAGCTTTGTTTTATGTGTGTAAATAATTATATAAAGATTTATTGACTTCCCCCCTGCTTTTTCCTGATGCTCGCTATTGCACGTTCAGGTTGCTATATAGCTTTTATTTATATACATTTTTAAGATTCTTGAATCTAGAGAACTCAAGGAGATTCATAAATGATTAATGTATTCGATTGATACAAGAAAATTGATTAGGTTATTCGAGAAGTGCAGTTTCTATTTGTGATGTGACCATAGATATAGCTAGATAGCATTAAAAAGCTATTCGTTCTTTTACACTTCCACCAAAAGATGAACGAAAATATAAGCAGTGATGACTTGTCAGAAAGCAGAGGTAAATTTATAATTTTAAAATACAATTTGCATGATAGGGTACTTGTTCACGTTGATGGTTTTTAAATGATTGTGACATCATGGCAATCATCGTAAATTGACAATTTGTCATTTTCACTTCCTGTCAAACAAAACAATATGACTTGACCATTAATAACTTATCGTTATGTATACTGTATGAGCAAACTTGTGTTATAGGTAGTATAAAAAACACTGTCTTTACATTAAACATATTGAAGATGTTATAAATAAAAAGAACCACCTGAATGTGGAAGTTATAAAAGTTCGCTCGTCAAAATACAATTTGGAGTTGCATTTGTAGATGTTATAGTTGTTAGCTAGTCAGTCCTTAAAGTCATTATTGTATCCACATGGGTTTATGGTTTATATTTTAACATTCTCATATAGTTTCTTTGTTTATCAAACATGATTATCTGGAACACATTATTGTTCTTTCCCAGACTCTAAACCTTTTAATTTGCTATTATTACATTTTATAAATAATGTTCTAAATCAGCAGATGTTTTTCTTTTCTTGATATCATAAAATCAAAACAGAGTTAAAATGGATGTATTGTCAAGCTTTGATAAATGATAAAGGTTTCATGTGTTGATTATTTAAAAGAGCTTTTTATATAAAAATTTGTTATTATTTTCTTTTACAAAGATTTACATAAAGCAGGAAATGTTCATACATTTTATTGTTGTGACTCTCAAAGTTTCATAGAGACATGGATCTCTTTTTACAAGAAGATTCTGCTATCAAATTTTCTATCTCTTACATTGCTGCAGATATTATACATGTAGTTAGTTTTTAATGAATTTCTGAATTCAACAAAATGAATAAAAGAAACCGAAGTGTTCCAAGAGGGGAACCTTCTGAAAGAATTCCTTTGAAAGAGCTGACTCCAGGTTTGTTTATGATTGTAAATATAATTTGCACTGAGTGTTATGAAGGAAAATATATTTTTAGAATACCTGTAAAACAACATACTTCATGATCTGGACAACAAGCATATTATTTTTTCTTTGCCTGGTTTTAAGGAAAGAAATGAAAAATATGTTGCTGAAAATCAAATTTGGTTAATGATGATTTATTATCAAATAGATAATAATGATATGGATGATCTGCATCTAGTGGCAAAGTATTTATTTAGTCATGCTTTAGTCAAACTTTATTTTTTTCTTTGTTTTCATATTTCATAACCTCATAACTATAATCATAACTTTTTCACTATCTTCAGATAATCCTGGCTTTGAGGGATTTGAGTACAACAGCGTCAACCCACATGTACCAGTTGATCTTGAAGAAGACTATTTGAATACCGCCAGAATCGAAAATGAACTTGACTGCACTGAAGAGGAAGCATTTGATCAAGATCTTAAGAAGTCACTTCCATCAACCGAATTAAGAAAAATTCATACTCTAGCAAGAGGAGGTATACAATTTAGTCCACTCTGCAAAGTGATTCATTTAACTATGTAGTTACACAAGTATAAAATCCATTCAGATATGTCATGTATTGCTGCCATGTAGCTGTTCAGCAGAAAATGGTTTAACAGAAATCCCTTCTCTGAAAAGTTTTTAACAATAAACAATGATTACTCTTACGTAATTTTAATATTTTCAAACTCTTAAAAAAATCCTTTGTCATTTTTTTTGATATATATATACAGTACATCTTGTGTCTTGAAAATTTAAAGAGTTATTTAATTTTGAGGAAGTGTATGTAGTGAGTGTTACATTGGGTTGCATTTTAAATCATAATAAATATTCAACAATTAAAAGTTAAAAAAAAAATTTCCATCCATGCATGTCTATGTGCGCTGCATCCTCTAATATGTTCTGCAATATTTTTGCTATATAATATCGGGTGATTCAAAAAAAAATGCACAAGTTTGACGGTTAAAGTTTATTGAAATTTAAAATCTTTTCAACAAAATTTAAGTTAGGCTTTTACCTACATGATGAAAAAAATAGTTTTGGATTTTAATAATGGCAATATAGAAAACTTAATCGTCAAAGTTGTGTGGTTTTTTTTTTGACTCACCTGGTATATCGAATAAGCGCCCACTCTAACAGTCTATTAATAATGATAAATTATCAGTATCGCAGCAAAAACGCCCCCAGGGTAAACAATTCGGAGGAAGAGAAGGACATTATAATATTTTATGAATGCAAGAAAAAAGTCACGACACGGTGTATAAAAAATTTGAGCTTTTTCCCTGTTATCATTGCTTTTTTTTGTTATATACAAATAATTTAATTAATATTAGCTCGGGGGGAGTGAACAAGCGCTAACCTAAAAGCCAAAACATTAAATAAGCACCTAGGCGCTTATATCAAAGCTTTACGGTATTAAAACTCTTTTTAAAAAGCTTTTCATGAACTTTTATACCATAATAAGCATTTATTGTATTCTTTCTAAAATTGTGAGAAGTAATAAATTTAAATCAAGCATCATTTATTCAAACAGGGACGTTACATCGCATAAAAGTACAACATACTGATGAAGTTGATGGGAAGGCAGGCTCTTCGAAGGATACTAATCACATTGAAATAGAAGATGTTTTTCTTGATGGGGATATTATTGTTGAACCGACAGCCATTGAAAATATTCGAGATATGACAACAACAATGAACCGAAAGAAATCTGTTCGGTAAACAACGTTATTCTTCATAATGCATGACTGGAGACACTTTCTAAAATTTAGATTAATCAATAAAATATATTTTATTTTTAGGTTAAGAGTTAAAGAAAGAAACGAGCGGCCCATCAGTGGATGGCAAAATTTTAAATTTGATAGAGCAATGGTGCGTGGAACTACTTTCTTAAACTACTGAAAAATCCATTGAGATAAGAATCTTGATAATCAAATAGTCTTTTATTCAATATTTTACCTACATAGTTCACATAAACTTGACTAAACTGAAGCAAGCACAAAAGACTCTGAAAAGGCTGAATCCCCTTATGTGGATCCAATTTACAAGGATGAAATTCAGCATTACTGTAAACAGAAGTTTCAAATATGATTCACATGGATTTGATTGTTGAAGATTGATCCAAACTGAAGATTTTATCTTGCTGGGCTCATTTAGACGTTGATCTATGATTTTCAGGACAGGAAATATCAGAAATATATTCTATATAGTATATATTTTTTGTTTTACAGAAATGGGCACAATTCAAAAACTCGTTTAAAGATTCAATGTCACAATTTAATATTTGGAAATCTCATATGAAAGAAATAGAAGGTGAGTGGTTTTCAACCAATCTGATGATAAAATTGTGAATCTAGGCAAGTCTGAAAATCTGAAAAATCTATGTATATATATTCGGAAATAAATAAGGGTAAATTAGAGTTAGCTAGAAAACTGATTTAGTGAAAATTATTCTTATTTCATGCTGCATAAAAATGATTGCGCACAAAAATTATAAGAATAAGGTAAATATGATTTATGCGATGGTGTATTTTTTGTCAAACAGAAGGTTGTAGTTTGTATAATTATACTTTTCTTTGTATGTTATTTTTCAACTTTTTACTAATTACAGGGTTGTTTGGTACTGGTGTTCTATCATATTTTACATTTCTGCGATGGCTACTCTTCATGAATTTAATTGTTTGCATCTTGACACTATCGTTCCTCTTCGTCCCTCAAATGGTATACCATCAAAGTGCTAAACATTTATCAAAGAATGACTTCAGTGGGCTGGAACTACTGACTGGCGAGGTAGGGTGATAAGGACTTTAAATAAATGACTAGTTTTACAAGTCATGGTCAAGTTAGCTTAACTGATTAACAGAAACTTACAGTAGTTCTTTCTATAAAGGTGGTTTTGGAGATTTTACTTTCAAATTTACCCTGAGAATATAATTATTATGTTGGTTCACGGGAGTTATTTATTGCAAAGTCTTTGAAGTCTTTGAACATGCTTACCTAGGATAGCCTCTTTAGTTCTAGTTCTAGAAGAAGTGCTATCAATGAAGGTCCTATAAGGGGCCTTATAGAATAGAATATGATTACTGCTGGGTTCCCTGGATCCTAAGCTCAGAGGGAAATAGTGTGGAATTTCTGGCCTAAACACCTAACTTTATTGAATTTGAAATTATACTAAATTTGGTTGGACTCTAGTAAACCGAAATAATATAATAGAAACCTGGACTGTTTCTAAAAGTTTTTAGAGATTTTGCATGCGGGCAGTTTTATTCCTCTTTTGTTTTGTTTTTATATGCATTTTGATGAGTGCTAAAATTTGATGCATTTTTTATTTTCTTGCTCAGGGTTACTTCAATGCAACAGAACTATATTACGGTATATACACAAATATCAAGATAGACAACAGATACGATATGAAGTATGCATATTTGTTGGTAGGAGGAGGATATGCCATCATCTGCATCATGGTCCTTGCAACTAGGTAACATTTGCTAGATTCTTTTTAGTGATAGATTAAACTTAAAATCCTGCAATATATCTCAGAAACGAAGAATAACGGAAATTCTTTTTTTGAAAGCGATTTGGTCCGTGACCGATTGCTAAAAAGTTTTCTTGCGCCAAAAATTGTAAAGAGAGGTCATGAAAGTTGTTTTCCCCTAATTTTTATGTCCCTTAAAAGTTCTAAAATGATAAAATATTTTTTGACTTGAAAGAGATATAAGCACTACAGTACTAAGTGTAATTGAAAATGAAATTACGCTCGTTGTTTTTTTTGTTTTTTTTTACTTGTGTGGCAGAATATTAGAATAGGAATCTAAACTTGCAAAAAAAGGCTGTATATTCTTTTTCTATTTTTTGTTCAGTATGGCAAATTCTTACAAAGAAAATTTCATCTCTGGTGGAGGAGATAGTGTAGCGCCTTATTCTTCAAAAGTTTTTTGCTCATGGGACTATGGTATATCAAATAAAGAAACAGCCAAGATCAAAATGAAAAGCTTTGTACAAGACATATATGTACGTTAGTATTTCAGTTTGATTATAATAATGACTTGTTGCAACATAATTTCAATTTTCTCTAAACTTTCTTTATTCAAGACGTTTCAAAATTCATCCAAATCATAATCAATGAATGTAAGAACTGTTGCTTCACGTCATTTTTAATACATTGTGTTAGTGATTTTTATCATACACAAAAAATCTCTTATGATGAAATATCGCGATTTAAAAGATCATAGACTTTTGCATAGCCAATTTTTGACATGCACTTTGTAAGAAATTTAGTTTCTGTGGGTATAATATCTACTAAATAGCCTAGTTGGTCTGAATTAGTTTTGTATACTAGATATAAAAACCAACTCAAAATAAATTAATAATAATAATAATAATAATAAAATAAATACTCCGAAAATAGACTTTTATCAATGTTCAAAAGAAGCCTATAGATTCTCCCGATTTAACAAAAACCTGAAAAAAAACTTTCCTCGGTTGTCGTTTAGGGCCTAAAATGTTTACTGTAATTTGTTGATATTGATATATCATCTGAAAAGAAACTGGAATGTTTATTTGTATTGAAAATCACTGATAAAAACATGAAGGTGATCTGAACACCATTCTTTTGCTTTTGCTTTTCAAGGAAACCCTGGGTTCGGAACGCCATGGCTTTAAGAAAGATTTCTTCAGTATGTGTTGTAAAGTTTTGTTAAGAATCTTCATGAATATTATTGTGGTTGCTTTGATGGCTGGTTCAGCTTTCCTCATCTATTGGGTGTCCGAACAATCTGTCGAGGTACATATTCTTATTTTCATGATATTTTTCCATAGTCTTTTTTCCAAGGTCTGTTGAGGTACTGTACATAGTACATAGTATATAATTATTATTATTGTTTATTGTTTATGCTTACGAAAATAAGTTAACTTAAAACACTGACTGTATTGTGTGATGTCTGTCTTTATTGAATCAACCATATATCTTACTCCTACGACATTGCTTCTTCAGTACCGTGACCGATTGAAAATCAAATTTTGAGAAATAATTGGGAAAAGAAGTTGCATTTCTGACTGTTTTTATTGCACAATTTTTGATAATTACTTTTTTTGTATTTTTAATTCTTTAGGAATCGTTCAGTTCGGACCATTCAAGCCACCAGATAAAAGCCATGCTTCCAGCACTCATTATGTCCGCAATCAATTTTTTTGTTCCGACTGGTTTCCGCTTGATCGCGTCCATTGAAAATTACACCAATCCAAAATATGAACTCACCATTAATCTGTTGAGGTAGATAGATCTTGTTTTTACTCCTGGTACATTTCTACTTTGGGGAAATACATCCATCTGCAATTTAAGTGAACTCTAGGTTACCTACAATCCTATAACCATCCTTGATGATGCTTTTATGTTTTCATGTAGGACAACAACTTTGAAGTTAGCAAGTCTTGTTGTTTATACTGTGACAGTGATTGTACAATTATCATATCTCGAGGTAATTATCTATATTTAACAACTATCCCCCCTGCAGTAATGGATCCGTGGCCGAGTGGTTTTAAGGCGCTGAGCTTAGGATCGGAAGATCCGAGGTTCAACCCCGCTACGAGGCTCTCGGTTATAATTTTAAATGACCTTTTCCTCAGAACGAAAATTTTGGGATACTATTAGTTACATAGCCTGTAAGGGGTAGGATACGGATTATATTTAGGTCTTCAAAATACCGTATTGAGCGAGGCTTGCCCCATCCTCCTTTTTTACAGGAGGGTGGGGATATAGTTTTGTAGGAAATGTCTGATAAAGACAACTGGAACCAAAATGGTATCTAAACGTGCACACGGAGCAGCGGAGATGCCCTAATCTGAGGAAAGAAAGTTTAGGAATGGGAATTATTATAATTTGTATAGTTGGATTTATAATTGGTGCTAGTCTAATGCGAATCCTTTAGTAAATATATAATTATTTATCTTTCAAGGTCTGTAAATAAGACTAAAAAGGGTTATTTTTGATAGTTTGATCCAGTAATAGACGTACTGTAAATTTTTATCGTTTTCGTTTCTTGAATTTTGTTATTTTTTTAGAGCGATGTCAGAAGATCTCGGTGCTGGGAGAACTTTCTTGGACAAGCTTTTTACAAATTGGCAATCATAGATTTCATTGCAGTTTTACTAGCAACTTTCTTTGAAGAATTTATAAGAAGGTAATCTTTAGCCTTTTTCTTACTGCTCGTGGATATCATTCACAGACCTTTCACAATTTACGGTAAAAAAAACACACGTTTGATGATTTTTTTATCGAGATTTTAAAATTATTAAACTAACTTTTAATTTGATATTTCCTCAGCCGTACTATAGCGATCTTTATTCGGCTCTTAATATTTCAATTAAGATAATTTAAAATACTTTTATTATAGCGTGTTGGCGAAACGAGCTGGATGTTGTTCGAAACTGACACCTGGTTTCGATATCTCGAAAAATGTTTTGAATCTCATTTATGCTCAAGGGATTTGTTGGTAAGTCAATAAATGCTTGTCTTACTTGTTGTCTTATTAGCTGGTTGGTAATCCGGAAGTCAATTAACATATTAAAATACACGTTAGTGTAAAGACAACTCCGTTTCGCAATGTATGCAAGTCAGACTAGCTCGACCAGAAGAAGAAGAAGGATTCAGAACAAAAAGTATTAGTCAATCCGATATTCCATTTCGGGCTTTTCACCCTACTCTTGGTCTATCGGCCATTACCCATTAGTTTAGATCCGTGTAGTCAGGAGACTAGGTTCTATAATACAAATACAAATAGGCCATTTTTTTTGATTGAAGCCCGCAACGGTATATCGGATAGGCCGTTTGTTTTGATGGAAGCCCGCAACGGTATATCGGATAGGCCGTTTGTTTTGATGGAAGCCCGCAACGGTATATCGGATAGGCCGTTTGTTTTGATGTAATCCCGCAACGGTAGGTATATCGGTATATTGGACGGATGGAAAGTATTTGATTAGAGAATTCTTTAAAATGGAAGAGTATTTTTCAAAAGAAAACAAACTTCTCCATCAAAGGTATCCATTAGACATTTTTGATATACTGACGGCGCGAAAAAGAAAAGCTCAAAAGTTCCCTGGGAATGAAGTTGTCTTCCATAGAAACCTTTTGATTATTATTATTATAGGAAATACAGTAGATGAAATTATCATAACTTCATTTCATTGTTATTTTTAGGCTTGGTACGTTCTATTGTCCATTGCTTCCTCTAATTAATGTCATCAAATTAGTTCTTACATTTTACGTCAAAAAGGTAGGTTTCAGAATTCTCGAAACTTTTTTACTGAAGTGTTAAGAAATGTTCTTTCAATGTGGCCCGATAATGATAGTGATACTGTACACAATATTGCGTCGGTATCAACTTTGTGGGTCCCACGCACTGTTGTGTAATTTTCGCTGGGATTTAATTTCGGCTTTCGCAAAAAAATAGTAGTAGGTAGGAATAACCCTTTTATCTCTTCTCGTTCTCTTTATATTACAGTGAGTGCTAAAACTATTGCTTTCGTATGGAGTTAAAAAAATGACGACCATTTTTGTTTTCTGATAAGATTTCATGCTTCTTTCACTAAGGAATAAAATTGTTCAAACAGAAACTTTATTTATTCTTCCAATAAAGTGATGACAATTAAAAATCCAATCGAGGTAATTTTCATTATTTCTTGATTGTTACAGACAAGTGTTGTCCGAAATTGTCGACCCTCGACGCGGCCCTTCAAAGCTTCTAAAATGCTGTTATGGTTCTTGTGTTTATTATCATTGATGTTGATTTTGGCGCTTGTTGTCATTGGTTACATAATAATGGATGCGACCACGTGAGTAAATTAATCACAAACTTCTGTATAGCAAAATGTTTCTTGGTGATAAAGTGTCTTAGGCTTGCTTTATAGGGCCGCACTAACGTCGAGTCGAATTCAATTCTACATACGTGTACTTATGAAGAAGACACTGTAATGTAAGCAAACTAGTGGCAATGTAGCGTCTTCAATTTATGCGCAGGCCTGTTGAATTACATTAGACGCGACGTTAGTGCGGTCTTAAAACAGGGCTCTTATATGAATAAATCGACGCTTATTCGTTTTTTTAAGAGTTTATATTTTTCTTTCAGCTTAAGTCCATCGAGAAACTGTGGTCCATTCCAGTAAGTTACCATCAGTTTTCGTTGCTTTTAATCTGTGGTTGTTTTACAATAACCTAATTTGGGTTTTGAATGATAAGATACAGTGTGACCCAGTTCACTTAACGAATACAATTGAACTTGCTAAAATCATAAAAGGGTGGAGAGCTATTTCTTCCTTTTTCTGTTCAATCTTTGAAAAACGGGAAAAAAAGGAATAGATTTTGTACAGACTATTTGGAATTTCGCCACAGTACAAACCAAAAACCAATAAGCTGGTACCTAATTTGATACCTAATTTGGATTCTACTTAATTCTTGAACTTTGGGAAAAATATTCTTCGCAGAAAAAATTTACAATTCCTACCAGGGTATATAATGAAAACCCACGGTAGTAACTTGTCCCTACACATTAAAGCACACGCAAAAAGACACGTTACCACCGTGGTTTTCCTCTAAATACCCTGGAGGGAAATTGCAAATTTTTTCTTGTGGTAATGCAAGCAGCCTAAACAGGAAAACAGGAAAACCCTTCTTTAAATATAGGCCTTTCAGATGTTAATAATGTTTTTCTTTTTCTTTTTTTCAAGGGGTCAGGATCGAATTTATGATTTGGTTGGTGAGATTATTGAAGAATTACCAAAAGCTCTTCGCAATGCAATTAATATTTTATCCTCATTATCCGTAATTGCTGCAATCCTCTTTTTAATGGGGTAAGTAAAAAATTGAACAGCCCAGTCTGCAAAATCATTCATTCAAAAGCTAGAATGGAGAGAAATATTCTCAATTGATGCATTGTCATGTGTTGTACCAATAAAAAGTCAAAAGACATTCTTCAACATAAGCTTTTTGAATATTTTGCCAGATGTGAGTTTTTCGTATGTCTTTGTTATGATAGCGCTCAAAAGTTGTGACGTGATATGACTTTATGAGTGTAAGTTTTTCACATTGTGGCTCACCGTTATGCGTCCTCAGAGAACCCTCCCCCGAATAATTAGGGCATCTAACTATGATTGAATTACAAGGAATCTACAACCAAATCAACTCAACCCATACAATTAACGGCAATTCAGGAAGTTCAAAATCTGATATGTTTTTTTTGTGGAGCTATGGCCAAGTGGTTAGGCTGATCCAGAGTAAACCTCTCATTGCTGATTGCCATAGGTTTCCTTTGTAGGTGTTCCGCAAGGAAGACAGGACCCTCATTGATAACAGTCTACTTAATATTGAAGAGACTATCCTGAGTAAAAATTCGTCAATAAATAGAAAAATAAATAAATTACCAAACTGCTGAATTTCTGCAAGAATTGTTTGCCTTTTTCGCGAAATTAAATCCACGCGAAATGCATTTTTACTTAAATTTTTTCAGTTATCCCAAAAAAAATGTCAAAATTCTTTGCTTTCGCGAAAATAAGTCCACGCGAAATCGTTTGAATGTGACGATTCGCGAAACGTAAAAATTTGGGGGTTCGCGAAATTAAATCCACGCGAGAATTTAAATTGATTTCCCTTTCATGTTTTTAGACTTCTGGCGTACTACTTTCGTATGAGGAAAGTTTCAAGTGAAAAGAAAATCAAATTAATGAAGCAACAATTAGCACTGGTATGTCTCAATTTTCCATCTTTTCATCTCAGTCCCCAAAAAGTGTTATTCTTCATGAAATCGCTTCCTTGCGATCCCCTTGTCTGCGCAACATCCCATCTTGCTCTGCTTCGCTTTTTAAGCGAATTGCCGCTGAGGTGCCTGTAGGCAATACTCTGTTTTTTCATATTCTATCCCCCGAAAAACTGGATTATTTGATGTAGTGAGGGTATAATTAATATCTGAAGAATTAACAGGATAATTTGATATAGTGAGGGTATAATTAATATCTGAAAAATTAACAGCATCATTTGATGTAGTGAGGGTATATTAAAATATGAATGTATGCTTCCATATAAAGTGCTCAATAGTACAGTAAGAACTAGAGCCGATACAGCAAAAGTAAAGAGAGAAAACTCAAACTTTTTATAGTACTCTGAGTTTCGTGTGTGAACACTCGTCAGCTATAATCATATGAAAATTTTTACA
>JAYRBV010013024.1:0-19525 GCA_036023255.1 Mitrocomella polydiademata
CAGCTCGGAAAATTTCTCATCGCAAAGCATGTCGGTAGTTGTAGGCGCAAACTCGTATAATGGGAATGAGGAATTACGTCATCATTATGCTTTTATGACTTTCAAAAGGTTACAGGTTTTGCGCATCTTTTAAATCCACCTCTGCTATAGGGCTTTTGATTCCATCCAGATGTTTATATATATATGGCTAAACCCTATACGTTTTTGTTTTTTAGTTGAAATATCCTGATGAAAATGAAGATATCCTCATTTTACGGTCTATTATCGATGTCAATTTACCAAAATTTTTGGCTCAAGATCTCCCACTGTTTAAGGTCAGTCAGTTCACTTTTTTTGAATAAGTAATGTATTTAGGATAGAATACCCATTACCATTTTGCTGGTGTTTTCTGTTGGGCGTATAAAAATACTACTTTTTATCACTTGACTTACAGATCGTCAGTTACTTATTGTTTCACGAGGGTTTCCTGTGTAAAGTCACTACTCAATTTTGATTTTGAAATATTATCATTAACCCTGGGAACAGGAACGGGAAAAAAAGTATTCAGGATTTTCCCTGAGCATGCTTACATGATTCTTTTCCCGTTCCCGTTTCTGTGCTTTTGTCCTTTTGGCAGTGGGCACGGGAACAGAAACGGGAAAAACATCACGTGAGCATGCGCACTTTGATTATTTTGCTTTCCCGCGGGATAGTTTTCCTGTCCTGTCTGTCTCGGAAAAAAGTTGAATCGAGTTAACAAAACAATAAAGAAAAGAAAACAATAACCAATCAAACTTCATTATTTTTACATTGTCAGCTTTTTTAATTGTTTAAAGTTTATGTTTGAAGGTGGATTTCCACTTGTCCTTTTGGCAGCGGGCACAGGAACAGGAACGGGAAAACAGTTTTCAGGGGAATTCCCTATCAAATAGACTCACAGGAAAATCTAAAATATTTGATTATAGAAATGTAAACAAAATGCTATCAAAAGGACAAGTGGAAATCCACCTTAAGACTCTGCACCATTTTTTGATTTCTTGTGACTGACTATTTCTCGTGATTTTCTAGAGTTAAACACTCATGTTTGCACTCAAAAGAAAGCAAATTTCACTGGTAATTTTTACAGTGATTTTTTTTAATTGATGACAGTTAAAGTTACGGGCGCCGAAAGCCCTAACGATATTTTCGCCTTCACAGAATGCCAAGATGAGTGAGAGTTAAAACGACCCACAATTTGTCCACGGATCAGATGATTAATCGTAACTACTTGGCAATATTAATTAAAATTTTTTTTACTTAAGGGTATCACGTCAGACCTTTTCCCTGGAACAGAACTGCCAGAACCTGACTATATGACTTTAACACAAGCTATCAAGGATAACGCTAACAAAATGAATCTGCAAGTAACAGATTTCATGTTGACCAAAATATTGCAGGTAAGACCCACTATTATGGTCAAGCTCGTCGACCCTTTGATATCTATCTATTTACTTAATTCCACCAAATCCGGAGGGGGAAAAACTAATTATTGAAATACTTTCAAGCTCGTTAACTATCCCTTGTTGAAAATGTCAATGTTTTCCTTTAAAAACACCTTATAAATTTCACTCAATCTGGCGGAGAATTTTAAATTTGACGAGCTGGAAATGCTTTGTTATTACTTTGCCCACATTTAATAGGGTTGGTTTTGATGATTGAAATTTTTATATTTTTTAGATCTATGAAATGATGATTGTTCGACATGGTTTTATGATCGTTGGTGAACCATTTGGTGGTAAGACCATGGCTTATAAGGTCCTGGCTGCTGCCTTAAGTGATATCAAGGAACAAGTAAGTGCGGACATACTTCATCGTGTGTTAGATCTACAATCGCTGTCATATAGGTTATGGTGGCACTTTTTACATTTTTAAAGCCAATTTTTAGATATCACAAGGAATCAAAGGTTGATGTTTCTGGGTCAAGCTCGTTGTTGAGAGTTATCTCAAAGATTTAATGGTAGCCTTGAGCCTTTAGTTTTTTTAGATCTTTCAGCTTTCAATCAAGATGATGAATAGTACTTATCGATTTTTGCTTAACTTCTTGATCTGTTTGGCGAAACAAATACCTTCGAACCTAAATTTTTCAAGCAACCAAATTCCTCGTTTGATCTTTCTGTCAAAAACTACGGAGAGCTACTTATGATAACATTCTAGATACAGACAGATAACATTCTAGATACAGACAGAACCTTTTTGAATACTTTTTTTTTTGCAACATTTGATATTTTCTCCACCCAGGGTTTAATGGATGAGAACAAGGTTCAGATTTGCGTTATCAACCCCAAAGCCATTACAATGGGTCAGTTGTACGGTCAGTTTGATCCCGTCTCGCATGAATGGTCAGATGGTATTTTGGCTGTCAATTATCGTGTCTTTGCAACCTCACAGGTTAGTGTTTCATCAGGGTGACCCTAGTGATTTACGCCATTAGATAGAAATCTTATCAAATTCTTTAAAAATATGAGAAACACCACAAAGAATAAAAACAATTATTTCTAACTTTTCATCACACTCATAACTTCTTAAAAACCACCCTGTATATATATTGTTCCCGATAATGTTTCATTAGTTCACATGTTCATAAAGCACGTTGACCAATGACAGAAAAAACATTCACCCAATTTTTATGATCAGCTGTTTCCTTTGAAGATAAAAATACCTTTTAAGTGGAATAATTGCGATATTTGAGCCTTTTTAACCGGATTTTATTAGTTAGCTCTCATTATGTTCTCAGTGGACTAACTTTGCTTTAACACTTTCTCGCCCTTCCTTGCCCCACAAAATTCCGCGAAATCATGAAAGTTTTTTTCAGCTTTTAAATCATCAAAATTGATGAATGACATAATTCCCTAGAGTGCTGACCGGAAATGGTTGATATTTGATGGACCCGTCGACGCAGTATGGATTGAAAATATGAATACAGTCTTGGACGACAATCGAAAACTGTGTTTGAACAGTGGTGAAATTATTCAACTCGCATCAACAACCAATCTCATCTTTGAACCTATGGACTTAGAAGTGGCTTCTCCTGCTACTGTAAGATAACCCTCACTTATAGCTTTTTTTAAATTTTAAAGGAATCGCGTATAAAAGCCCAATTATTATTTTTTGAATGCAGTTTTGAGTAATATTATTTACAGGCAGAAATTTTTGCGGGTAAAAAGTTTAGGGATTTTTGATTTTTAAATATATAAAGAAATGTGTATCATCTCCTTACAGGTGTCTAGGTGCGGTATGATTTATATGGAACCCCATATGCTGGGTTGGAGACCCTTAACACTGTCTTGGTTAAACACCTTACCAGCTACCATCAACAATGAAATGAAGGAACTGATACTGGAAAATTTTGACAGGGCCGTTCCACCACTGTTGAACTTCCTGAGAAAAGGTGGTGTTAAGGTTAGCCTTTTTTTTAACTTATTCCCTCTCTTTCTCTTTCCAGGCAAAACGTAGTCTTAACATCATACTTTATAGGAATAGAAATGTTCCTTTAGCTAAGCATGGTTTTCAGACAGGTCTACGAGTAGACGAGGCAAAACGGAAATGCGTTGTTGATTGTTGGTCTCACGGGGATTATTGTTACAAGAAGTTGCAAAAAACAATGAAGAAATGCCATTGTTCTTTGGCCCAGGTTTTTTGGTAGAGTAGTCTTTACCAAAAGTGATACCAAAAGATTTCGAAGTTACGAATGCTTTTATACAAAGCTATATCTATATCACACGTCGGTCTGGAATTGGCTAATAACAGTAGTGTGGTTTTAGTGGATCAATCTAGTGCGAGTTTACCAAAATAGAAACGGTCGAAGTATGTCAAAAGATCCCCACGAAAAATCTGAAATATTGTGGTCGCCGCGAAATCAATATCCCCGCCAAAAAATCCAAGCTTCTCAGCCGGGTTTTTTTCGTACTGATTGTTTTATAATACTATAGGAATTATCACCCACTACGGATACAAATATCGTAAAGTCTTGTATGAATTTGATGGATTGCCTAATGGATGAGTTTCACGATGAAGAAACTTTCAAGGCGTTGAACGAAAGAGAGGTTGCTGCATGGGTCGAGGTAAGAAGTATTCTACTTTAGGGTAAGATAAAGTTTGCTCTTTTCGCCAAAGGTTTTCCTCAAAAAGTTTGCAAAAGCGCTTATCTTTCAAATGACACGTATTTTTTTTGTTGCTGTTGTTGTTGTTGTTGTTGTTGTTATTTGCTTATTTTTACCCTTTTTGGGGATTTGAAAAAGTTTCAACTACGAAAGTTAATTCCCGCTAAAGAAATCACAACCGTATCCCAATGGTTTGCTTGTTTCCAATTGGGATGACCCGATTTTTTTATTCTTCATCCATAATCATTACACACACACACACAAATTTTATTCTTCATCCATAATCATTACACACACACACACAAATTTACATTCCAATCGATGCAAAGTTGTTTTGCTGCCTCTTGTTTGCTAGGCTAGCTAATTGTTGTGGTTACCTTTTAATTGTTTGGTCACACTCCCCAGCAGAGTTGTGACTATGTCTATATAATATTACCGTAAGAAATTTTCTGTTAGCCACTAACACTGGTCACACATACCATCCGTTTTGGAGGAACTTCTTTTAACCCAAAATACAACCAAGGAAGAAAGTAATCCGTTAGGGCCGATTCTTTGCCCGGGGGTTTCTTTTATCTTAATCCTACATTTTTTGTACAGCTTTGTATATTTTTATACCTCCGTGGTTATCTCAACGGCTGAATAAGGATTCAATACAACGACTTCACACCATTGACGTCAAACAAAGTCTCACTGCTTTTTTATTGAACGCTGAGCGATGGATGGGGCGTGGTATTAAAAGCGCGCAGCGCTCATGTTTTATTGATTTTTTTTATGGCGTAAGCAGTGCACATTTAGAGCGTTCGACGCTGTATTAGCAACTAGTTTTAAATACATTACTGAATTTATGGGTATTTTAAAATTTGGATAACATTTGTTTGTATCTATTGTAGAAATCAACAGGGTTAATTGCTCCCCTGTTAATTAAACCATAGAGATACAACATTTTATTTGAAGAGTGTCAGAAATGTCTTTATTCTTTTATAGTGTATTTGGATGTTTGCCTGTGTGTGGTCATTCGGTGCAAGCATTGACACTTACGGGCGTGATTGCTTCGACGTTTTCTTCCGGGAAATTTTATCCGGACCGTTGTCGTTGGAAACAAAAGATCGTTATCACATCCTAGAGATGGTAGATGGACCGTCCCGTCCCTACCTGTGTCCTTTTCCAAGTAAAGGAGCTGTATACGACTACAGGTTCATCAAGGAGGTAGACTCCTCACCTTTTTTATTTGTTCTTGGTCTGCCCCCCCCCCCCCAAAAAAAAAAAAAATTCAGTCAGTCAAATTTGTTAAAATAGAGAGTACAGAATTTGGTATGCCAATGGCCAAAAATATGGTTATGAAGTGGCCATACCACGGCCACCTAAACACTAATCATTTGTTTTGTTTTGTTTATAGGGAATGGGCCGTTGGGAACTTTGGACTGAGGAAATCAAAGAAGCGCCACCTATTCCCAAGGTAACATCAACAATTTCAAATAATTCAAATAATTTTACTTTCTTACTTTCATTCATAGTTTTATTTTAGTAGAAAGTTTACGAGTTAACTTTCTTCTTTCATGATTATTCCACAAATTTTGTTCGAGGAAGGTTTAAAAAAATTACATGTATTCCAGGATAGAGTTCCCTTTACAAATTATAATATCGTTTTCAGGACATGGAATTCAATGAAATTATAGTTCCGACAATCGACACGGTCCGTTACACCTACCTTATTCAACATTTGGTAACTCACGAGAAAAGTATTCTAATCGTTGGCCCAACTGGAACAGGAAAAAGTGTTTACATAACGGTAGAGTTTATTACTTATTGCTTGTAATGTTATTTCAATTCATTATTTTTACTTTCCATGATCAATCAAATGCTTAAAATCGGGGTGTATCCTTCAGATAGGAAGAATTTTGGGTTGGGTTTTGCTTTATTCGAGTTATAGTGTTAATTTACCTCTCTATCCATGAAAAGAAAACCTTATGGACAAAATTTTCTTCACATCTATAAAGTTTAAATCGTCACTCTTGTCCAGACTAGTTTGTGCCAGTCTTTCCTTTTTTCTATTTTATAAATTTGACAGGATATGTACAGAAAGAACTTTCCTTCAGACTATATAAACAATTCCCGTGAATCGTGATTTTACAATTTCCCGAAAGAACGACTCCAGTCTACTTTTGTCTGACATTGTTTTGTCCTTGTTCTTGAGTCGATTTCTACCACAACCACAAGGCCCGTCAATGTTATATCCATATTGTCAATACATACTCAATGAAGTCATTATTTTTATCATGGATCCGTGACCGAGCTGTTTCTTAGGATGCTGAGTTTAGGATCGAAGGGCACCTGGCTCAACCCCGCCCCAAGGTTTTTGATGGTGAAAATTAATAGTCGCTGTTAGTTCCATACGGCTCTCTCTTATATAGGTGTTCCGCGAAGATACCGTGGGTAATTATTTTCAAACAACAATAATGATAACAATTTCTTTTTTTATACAGGATTACCTGTTGAAAAAGATCAGTGAGAAATACAAACCGTTGATTATCAATTTCTCTGCACAAACGACAGCTAAGCAAACACAAGATATCATCATGTCGAAATTGGACAAAAGGAGAAAAGGACTTTACGGACCTCCTCTAGGGAAAAAGACGGTAAGTGATGATTTTTGGGATGAACCTTACAGTTTTACAGCTAAAATGATAATTTGTTCTCCTTCCTCTCCACTCGTTTGCGTTCGTTAGTATAGCAAGATCATAAAAAACTTAAACTCGAATTTAGTGAACAAAATTATTACTGAGTCCGTTTAAACATTTTTGACGACCACAAAAGTTAATTTACGCGAAAATGTGTCCACGTAAGGTACCCTGGAAAACCCTGGAATTGGTCAAAAATACCCTGGAAAACCCTGGAATTTGAAATCTGAATTTAACTGGCAACCCTGATTGAAAAGAAAATTTGTCTATCAAAAGTAAAAAAAAATATGTTGCTTCACGAAAAATGTTATCCTTTTTTTTAGATTGTGTTTGTTGATGATTTGAATATGCCAGCTAGAGAAACATACGGAGCGCAACCCCCGATTGAATTGTTGAGACAGTGGCTGGATCATTGGCATTGGTAAGTTCTCATGGTGTATTTTCATTCCTTTTTATCATATTTGTCGGTAAAAGAAAGCAAAAAGTTATCTTTAATTCCGACATTGTTACCATATAATAAAAAAATAGGTTGTTGCTCTAATCATTCGTTTTAATGCTCGGGTGCTAATTAAGTTGTTGAATTTTTGGTATGGGCGCTTATAAAGAGGTTAGGCGCTTCAAATAATTACGGTAATATATTTCTGTTGGCCATGGTAGATTGTATTTCTCTTCTTTTTTAAAAAGGTACGACCTCAAGGAGACCACGCCCATCCACTTGACCGATATCCAATTAATGGCAGCCATGTGTCCACCGGGAGGCGGAAGGAATCCAATTACGCCCCGATTTCTACGCCATTTCAATAAAATCACCATCAACGAATTTGGTGAAAGGCAGATGTCTAGAATCTTTGGCCGAATCATTGATTGGCACATGACCACGAAGTAAGTCTCTCTCAGTCTGTCTCAGTAGTACGCCAGTCAGATCCACCCCGGTGAGAGTATTATCCGGAAATCGGCCAAATTTTTACGCCAGTGGAAAGTAGCACTACCTCAAACAGGTTAGGTTTATTTGAACAACCATAGTGATTGGAAAAGCAATTTCGCCCCAGTTGATCTTGGTACAAACAGACAATAAATTTTACCCCCCCCCCTCCACTGTTGAATAAGTGACATTTCACTTCAGTTGGCTTTGAGTTGTCCACTGGGGCACTCAGTCAGGGGGGTGTGTAAGTAGAGCTCAATTCTTTGTCTGGTGGTTGTTTTTTTAGCAGATTCATGATAATGCTCTTAATTCGTTTCTCTGTAGCGATTTCGAAAAGCCGTTTGCTGATCTAGGGCAAAAGCTCATCGCTGCCACAGTGACAGTGTATAAAAATGCGATGGCTAATTTGCTTCCCACGCCAGCTAAATCACATTATCTGTTCAACTTGAGAGATTTCGGTCGCATCATTCGTGGAGTATTGTTGTCTCGCCCAGACACGTTAGTAGACGAAGATACACTGAAAAGACTTTGGACGCACGAGGTAAATATGCTGTGGGTTATAACTTTTAGAGTGGTGTAGATTTCTCAAAGTTTGAAGTGGAGATGTAAGCAAATTTGAAATGTGTTTTCTCGTCAACTTGTCAACTTGTCAAACAGTGAATAGTTTATAAAATCGTCCAGTTAAAGGCTGTTTAAAAGGTTCCCCACATGTTTGTTGGTTGTCGATTAATATAGTTTTGATTTCGCTTCAAGGTGTTCCGCGTTTACTATGATCGTTTGATTGACGACGATGATCGTACTTGGTTCACAAACAGTGTCAAAGAAGTCATCTCCACCGAACTCAAATCCAATTTTGATGATTTGTTTATGCATTTGGATCGCAATCAGGACGGCAAGATCGACGACCACGAGCTGCACGCGTTGATGTTCTGCGATTTCGTGGACGTGAAAGCCGATCCTCGGCCCTACTTGGAGGTGACGGATCCGCACAAAGTTAGGACGACCGTTGAGGGTTTTTTGGACGAGTTCAATAACATGAGCAAGAAACCGATGAATTTAGTCCTTTTCAGGTACGAGGCTTAGCTTTTTTGTCGCAATCAAATGAAGGGATACGAGGCTTATTTGCTTTGTGAGGCCGAAATGAAATATTCAGCCTGTATTTAATAAGATAAATAAATTGAAATAAAATGAAATAATTGGACACGACGTTAAGTGAGGCCTATAAAGGTGGATTTCTACTTGTCCACTTTTGGACAGGACACGGGAAAAAGTATCCTATTTGTCTCGGCTGTCCCGATTCTGTCCCGAGACAAAAGCTGAATTCAGTTCAACTTTTGCCACGACAGGACAGGACAGAACAGGAAAATGGCAAGAACGACTTTTTTATTGTTCAAGCGAACCAATCACATTCCATTACAACTTTTTTCCCGGATGTCCTGTCCTGTCCTGTCTTGTCCTGTCGATATCCAAAAAGCAAAATAAGTGGAAATCCACCTTAAAGCAGTCCTGGAAAGGGATAGGAAACCAGGCTTTACTTTTTTTTAAATAATTATTATGGTGGTGTCACTGTTCCTTTTTGTACGAGAAAAAAAAATCCAAATCACTGTGACATCATTTTGCGCCAAGTATTTGGCCAAATTGAATTAACTGAAAATCACCACTAAATTTGAAGGAAAAAATATTTCAAAAATAATAAATTCGTTTTCCCTTTTAGGTTTGCTATCGAACATGTAGCTAGAATCGCCCGTGTGCTAAAACAACCGCGCGGCCATTGTTTACTGGTTGGTGTTGGTGGTAGCGGACGACAAAGTTTGACTAGGCTAGCTGCATTCATGGCCGACTATGACTTACACCAGGTATTCTTGTTATGTTCGATTTTACCTTCTAACAAAACGTCAAACACACGTACCAAATTGTTTCTTTTGTGTGTGTGAGGAGAAATTTAACCCTGTGAAGATACAAAGGAGGGTTTATAGTAATTAACAAAATTCTTTTGGGCACAAGATTTTATTTTTTTACCTGGAAAATTATACTCAATTTGTCAGGCGGTAAAAAATCACAATAGATCAATCAACGTAACAATATAAATCAACCAAAATTCAATTGTTTGTAATAATACGGCTAAGGCGAGATCTATTTTAGTATTAAATTCGCATTCGTGGATCTATGGCCGAGTAGTCAAGACGCTAGGCTTGTAAACTGGGAGTTGGGAGTTCGAGTCCACCACCGGTAACAGTGGTACCAGTGGTGGTCCATAGGCACCGTTGTAGGTGTTTCGCAACGTAGACAGAACCCTCATTGATGACCTATTACTTACTACTGAATAAATATTCGTCGATGTCAATAATTCTATCCCTTCACCTTAGGTGGAAATTGCAAGAGGTTACACAAGCGTCGAATGGAGAGAAGATTTGAAAGTCATTCTACGAAAGACTGTGGAGGGTGATACACCCGGAGTCTTCCTTTTCACGGACACCCAAATCAAAGAAGAATCGTTTCTAGAGGATTTGAACAACATGTTAAATGCGGGTGAAGTCCCCAACTTGTTTGCTCTAGATGAACGACAAGAAATCTGCGAGAAGATGCGACAAATAGACAAGTAATGAAACTTTTCTTTTTTTTTGATGTAAGAAACTCTTGCGACTCTTGCTCGATTTAGCGCCTCCTCTCAAATGGTCAAATATTTCAATATGTGTCCATCTCGGTTAAGCGCCCCCTTAAAAACTTAAATTTTACATGTTAGTAGAGTGCCCCGAGTGCTAAATCAAGTTATATGCGACGCGCAAAAATAATTTCATTATCTGAGGTATTCAATTTCCTTATTTGATTATTTCAGGCAAAAAGAAAAAGCAAAACAAACCGATGGATCACCGCTCGCTCTTTTTAACATGTTCATCGACCGAACAAAAGAGATGTTGCACATAGTACTTGCTATGAGTCCCATAGGAGATGCTTTTCGTAACCGTTTGAGGAAGTTTCCTTCGTTGATCAGCTGTTGTACTATTGATTGGTTTCAGGTATGAATTCCGATAAACGTCCGGTTGGCAGACGCTATTAGAATCTAGGCGAGAGCCCCCTTTCTCTTAATAAGATTTTTCGCCATACTATGGTTTATTGCCCTTTATGATTGGTTCTGAATTTCAGGGTATTTCAGTTACCACATGGGCCATCGAATCTTTTTTGCTAAAAATGTGATGTAATCAACTTCGTTCAGAATCACGTGTAAAAATACTCCTAACATAAACATACGCAGGAAGCCACCCCCGTAATCTAAATCTTTCATGACGAGATGTTTTGTAGTTGTAGCAAGTTTGTTAAAACTCACTGTAGGTAGAAGTAGTGTATCATATTTAAAGTTGGTAGCTTTACTAAACCTTTTCCAGTCCACAGACAGTTCTACTGGCACTATGCAAGTTTAGGTAAAAACAGTGTTTGATAGAATTTTGATTTTCTTATTTTGTAGGAATGGCCTGAAGATGCTTTAACGGTTGTGGCACAACGTTTCCTGGCCGATGTCACATTGTCATCAGCCGTCATACAAGGTTGTGTTGAAATGTGCAAGAATTTCCACGTGACCACAAGGGATTTGTCCAAGAGATTCTTCAACGAACTCAAACGAAATAACCACGTGACACCGACCTCGTATCTGGAATTGATCAGTACATATAAGACCTTGCTTGCTCAAAGACAAGAGTTAGTTCTTAAAAATTTCAGTATTTATCAAGTCAAATTGAAGGACTGGATACCCAGTCTGTTTTTTCTTTTCCTTTTTCGGATTTACATCGAAGAGAAAGAGAAATAGGCAAAAATCATTAAGGATTCAATTTAATCAAGACGTGCAATATGATTAGTTTAGAATCATCAACTGTAAATATTGTTGTTAATAACAGCCATTTTGAATATTCGAGAGGAGGTGTATTAAACTATGGGTACTCAGGCTAGTCATATTACTGCAGATACCTCGTCATAAGTTTGTATACTTTTTTAGATCTGTGATGAAGCAGAAACAAAGATATGAGGTTGGCTTAGAAAAACTTGCCTCTGCTGCCTCACAGGTGATTATTTTTTTTACATTCTACCTTATCGGACAAAAGAATGTCGGAAAAAATTTCGTCACTTTTGTTTTATGTCTGATTAGGTAGTTTATTCTTGGTTCCAGGATTGACAGTGATCAACAATGCTCCACGGCGCCAAAGTTTGATTGAACAAAATATGTATTAAGTCACAAAAAATACTGTTCTATGATATGGTGTTTCAAAAAAAGAGTCATTAAAACTTGTTAATTTTTACAGTACTTTTTCTGAGCTTCCTTTTTTGCTGTTTGTTTTTCTTCAGGTATCTACTATGCAAGTAGAACTACGGGACCTGCAACCTAAGTTGGTTGTTGCACAGAAAGAAGTAGATGAAGTTATGAAAGTCATTGAAGTGGACTCGGTCGAGGTTGCTAAAACAGAAAAGGTAATTCCATTTGACTTAAAAACCTTATTCTTTATAATCATTTGCTGCACTGTACATAATAGAAAGAGTAAACAAATACGGGGCTGTAAAAATGTTTGTTTGAACAATTAATTTGATGATGAAAATAACTAAGAAGCTTCAGTTTTATATACAATTTATTTACAGTTTATTTACAGTAAAATGTTTGTAGAACGTTTCGGCCAACAAGAACAATTAAAAGAAGTAGATATCTGCCCAAAGATTTTGTGTGTCAGCGCTGGGATATTCAATTAGAAATCGTTCTTATAAATCGAAAATATTATAAGGTTTTAAATTATAGTTATACTTATTATAGTTAATACGAAGAAATAACCATTTTTCAGATTGTCAAAGCTGACGAGGCTGTAGCTAATGAACAAGCGATGGCTGCCAAAGCCATCAAAGATGAATGCGATCGCGAATTAGCCGAAGCTATACCCATTCTTGAATCTGCTATTGCCGCTCTAAACACATTGACTCCCAAGGACATTACAATGGTCAAATCGATGACAAGTCCCCCGCCGGCGGTCAGATTGGTGATGGAAGCTATTTGTCATTTGAAAGGAATCAAACCAGATCGGGTACCGGACCCTGCATCAGGTTTGGCGTTAAAATTTTTTGTTGTTGTTGATTTAGACAGAATAGTACAGAACAAATAACCTGCTATTTTGTTTAACTTAACAATAAAAATCGCAATAGCTTTAAACCTAATGTTCTCAGAACAGTATTTCACATGCAAACACACAATCTTTATTGTTTAATCATTTTTGCCGAATGAAAATGAAACGTCAATGAAAAAAAAAACGGTTTGAGAAAAACATGTAATATTCAATTCAATGTCTTTACATATTGAATTGAATGTTACATGTTTTTCTCATTTGAATATGAAAAACCGTGGATATGAAGCGTGGTCAGCTATGTATAGATACACTTCGCTATTAATAAGTAGATAATAACGTCATCAAAATTTTGACGATGATTTTTAGTTTCTATTATGGTGATAATCATAAAGTACAAAGTTTCACACCAATATTATCATTATTCCAGTAATCAAATGGTTTTGATATTTTTCTTTTTGACATTTCGTATTATTGTGTATTTTTTTTAGGTAAAAGGATTGAAGATTTTTGGGGTCCATCCAGAAAGTTATTGGGTGATATGAAATTTCTAGATTCGCTAAAGACATTTGACAAAGTAGGTTTATTTACAAAGGAGGAAAAATAAAATGACCGCCATTCACGTATTCTTTTTTTGTAAATAAGCCTTTAATTTGTTTTTTTATAGGATAACATCCCTCCAAACTACATCAAAGTGATTCGAGATAAGTTTATTCCCGATCCTGAATTCGTCCCCGATAAGATTCGAACAGCGTCAACAGCTGCCGAAGGTCTTTGCAAATGGGTTCTCGCTATTGAAGCCTATGACAGGTAGGCCTAACATTAAATTTCGTCGATTGATAAGTAACTTTCACCAGCGGTGGAACATAGCCATATTGGATCCGTGGCCGAGTGGTTAAGGCGCTGATTGCTAAAATCACTGCCAATTCTATAAGGCTTCTTTCTTTGCAGGTGTTTCGCAATAGCAGTTCACTAGAACTGAAGAGACTTTTTGGGGGAAATATGTTCCAATAATAATATTTAAATAATAATGTTCAAATAATAATGTTCAAATAATAATGTTCAAATAATAATGTTTAAAAATAATAGCCAAGCATCTATAATTGGAAAACCGGTGACAAACAATCTCTACCCTCCATCTGACGTGATTTAACTAGTTTGGCTATGTTAGCTTCGTACTTCTCTGTTCATCTCTGTTTTTATCGTAACAAAAACATCAGGAAAATTCACTTTTTTCAATTTGTTCATTTTTTAGAGTTGCCAAGGTTGTTGCACCAAAGAAAGCGGCCCTGAAAATTGCCGAAGGAGAGCTAGCTGAAGCCATGGGTGTAAGAAGTTTTTGTAAATTTTGTAATTTAAGAAATGCTATTGCTTGATCACGAAAGGACTAGAACCCCTTAAATTAAATAAATTAAACTAGAACTCGTATTTTTTTTAAAGTGTCAAATTCTTTTTTCCTCTTTCTAGAGCCTCGAGTTGAAACGTGCAAACTTAAAAGAAGTCCAAGATAAGCTGGCCAAATTGCAAGCGACCTTTGAGAGCAACACCAAGAAGAAAGAAGACCTAGAGACACAGGTAAGCTAAGCTTTATAATCTCCCTTTATAATCTCCCTTTAGTACATTATCCATTTTATCTTAGTTTCTCTGTACTAGTAGTATAGATCAAGCAGGTACTACAGCTTTATTTTTTGGTTTCTTCGGTCTTAAAATTACAATATTACGATATTCGCGGGAAATATCTTCGCGAATTCAAATCAAGTTAATTACGTAATTATTTTCCGCGAAAAAATGAACGCAATTAATTTGTTTACCCCGGAAAGAATGTATTTCGGCTACGTTTTGAATCTTTAAAACCTAAATTGCCGAAATATCTTCCGCGAATTTAACCTTCAATCTCTAAATCGCGAAAATTTTAAGGTAGTGTGCACAAACAAACGCACCGCAAAATAAGAATACATGACAGAGAACGTCAAATTGACCAAATAAAATCCGACGCTCCTTTTCATTTCTCGTCGGAATTTTACTTTCTAAGGTGGACATGTGCAGCAAGAAGCTTATCAGAGCTGAACAACTTATCGGTGGTCTCGGCGGTGAGAAAGACCGTTGGAGTAAAAGTGCACACGATCTCGGCGTGACGTATGAAAACCTATCAGGGGATGTCCTCATTTCTTCTGGTGTAGTTGCTTACCTTGGTGCATTCACATCAAATTATAGACAGGTAGAAGATTGTATATTTCATTTTTAAGCAGTAACATAAAAAAACCGGGAAATTTTCACACTTTGAAAGCAAATTTTTGCCTGTGAAGCCCAAAGTGCATCCCAAAGACTTACATAGACTAACAACACCTGTAAAATTTAAGCATTTGATGTAAAATCAATGACTGTGTCCTTACAGGGTTGTCATTTTACATTAGTGTTTTGTTTAAGAACAGTAGCCACCAACGATACCTGAAAACATCTTTTAAAAAAAGGGTTTGGTTTTTTTTTCTTGTTTTTTGGAAACAAAACAAAACGAAAAATACTTGCAATTCCTAGGAACAAACTACAGAATGGACAAGTGTTTGTAAAGAGACAGGAGTCCCTTGCTCAGATACAGTATCGCCAACTCAGATTCTCGGTGATCCTGTCAAGATACGGGATTGGAATATATCTGGATTACCAACGGACAACTTCTCCATTGAAAACGGTATCATTATCGGGTGAGTTGGCCTGATATTATTTATGTATTATTATTTGTTTCTTATATAAGGGTCATGCATAACGTTGTGAAACACCTACAACGAAACCAATGGAAATTAGCAATGACAATTATCCTCATCACTGAGACTGGACTCAAGCTCCAGACCTGCAGGTTACGAGCCTAGCGTCTTTTAACCACATGGCCACAACTCCCTTAAAAATAACGAATTTTTACAAAGAATTGCCCCATATAGCCTCTGTTTCTCAGCAAATTGCCTACGAGTCAACGCTATTCTAGAATGCTCTCTTTCTTTATCTCAACAGGAATTCCAACCGTTGGCCGTTGATGATCGATCCTCAAGGTCAAGCTAACCGCTGGATAAAGAATTTGGAGAAAGGGAAACTGTCTGTCATCAAACTGTCGGATGCTGATTACATTCGTACCCTGGAAAACAGCATCACCTTCGGAAACCCTGTAAGCTTTTTGGTTGTTTAAAAAGAATCATCTAATTTTAAAGTATCGAGAGAAAGTGCAGAAATTAGGGACCATAAATGCCTCAGCATATAAGATCACTGATATCAATTGCCTCTGAGTCTATTTGTTCAAGTAATATTACATGAAAGTCTATTACCATAAAGGTATTATATTTCGCGGGTATTTTGCGATTCGAAAATTGTTTCGACGGCAATTTATTAGCCTAAAGATAAAGAAGAGTTTTTTTTACAGGTTTTGTCCTTTTTGTCCTCGTTTTGGTCCTCAAAAAAGTTATGATGTTTTTTTTCTCTCGTTTATTTCGGCAGGTTCTTCTTGAGAATGTTGGTGAAGAATTAGATCCAGTGCTGGAACCTTTACTTTTGAAACAAGTTTTCAAGCAAGGAGGTTCTATGTGTATGCGTCTTGGTGACAGTACTATTGAATATTCAAAAGATTTCAGGTACAAATACAATATGACTTATACAGGGCGCCCCAGAATAAAAAGATTAAGATTTGCAATCTGAATAAATTAATAATAAAAGAAACGTATACTTTTCTCGTCACATTGTGAAGCGTGACAATAGGCATTCCAAAAACAATTCCCAAAAGGTACGCACTGTCTCCATTAACATGACAAAAGCCGTAATTTATTTCTGGAACACCTTGTATTACGGACATCATCTAGTTTCCCTTTCATATATTTACTACATACTGTAACTACTGTCTTTCTTTTTTTTTAGATTTTACATCACTTCAAAATTGCGAAATCCAAACTATCCTCCTGAAACGGCAGTGAAGGTTGGTACCAAACTTTCAACACAAACAACATCTTAAGAAATTCAGTTCCACGTCAGGTCGCCATGGTTGTGTTGTTGTTGTTGTTGTTAATTTTTGCGCCTGATTGACCAATTTATTTCTCTTTTTCCCCTCCCTCAGGTGACCTTGTTAAATTTCATGATTACTCCCGAGGGATTGGAAGACCAATTGTTGGGTATTGTTGTTGCACGTGAACGACCCGAACTGGAAGAAGAGAAAAATGCATTGATATTGCAGGGTGCAGAAAATAAAAGGTATAAAAGAGAGATTTCGTTTTGCTGAAAATGATTTTTTGTTTGTTTCGTCTTTACTTGTACCTAAAACAAAAGTCGATCAACAAATCCGATTTGAACTGGGGGAAAGAGAGACAAGATTCCCAGCTACCTAATAAGCAGTTGGAATGGTGCAATAATAATTTGCCTCGCAGAGCATTTTATAATCTCTCTAACATTTCTTCATCTTCCAGACAATTAAAAGAAATTGAGGATAAGATTCTTGAAGTTTTATCATCCTCTGAAGGCAACATTTTGGAAGATGAAACCGCAATTCAAGTCCTTTCCTCATCAAAAACTTTATCTAACGAAATCGCAGAGAAACAGGTTTTTATTCCATGTAATTTTACATGCTGTGAGCACAGTTATTGTTGATATTGGTATCAGGGTCAGTGTTATCACTATTAGGAGTTTAATCGCCCAAAGCCCAACAGATTTCTAGTCAATTTTTTACTTTTAGGCAATTGCCGAAGAAACAGAGAAAAAAATCGATCTGGCTCGATTAGGATTCAAACCAATCGCGTTGCACTCGACTGTTTTGTTTTTCACTATTGCTGATCTAGCAAATATCGACCCTATGTACCAATATTCGTTGTCATGGTTCATTAACTTGTTCATCAGTTCTATTGACAACTCGGAGCAGGCTGATGATCTTGGTGTAAGGTGAGTCTAGTATAAAATATTACCCTCGCATACTATGAAGTGAAATGACCAGCTGGCGAAGTTCGTTGACCGTTGCCAGATCCTGCGGACCTGGTGGGACTCGAACCCATAGCCAAACCATTGCTCTACCACTGATGAGCTCCCGGCCTATTATGTGAAACATTAAGCTCAGTTCCCTGTTTGAAACGAATAATCTTTTTCATTTTAATCTTTCAATTTTCTAGATTGAAGAACTTAGAGAATCACTTTACCTATTCTCTGTACTGTAATATTTGCCGATCTCTCTTCGAAAAAGACAAGGTATTCATTTTTTTTTTTTGGATAAACAAATTAACACGGAATCCTTTCAGCTGTTAATCATATCTTTCTAGAGACTCGTCCCACCCTTTTTAACGGGGTTACCAAGACTACCAGAACGATTTATATACCGTAATACCACAGTTAGATGTTCACTTCTTCCGATAAGGATTGATAAAGGTCTTCCCCATTAAAACGCCTTCTCTAAAAGTTGAATAATTTAATTAAGGCTTCGGGCGTTAAAAATTCATAGAGATTTCTACCAAACAGAAAACTTGTATATCCGACTCAAATTGCCTCAATGAAAATACTCCCGTAACAATAGAATGATAATACAATTCTATTGTTAAAAGAGCTTGTCATTTTATGCATACTGTAATAAAGGATTAAAAGTACATCTAAGTGGGAAATTAATTTTGTAATCATGACACGTTAGTCCAGCGTACTTATTTATTGATTTCCTTATTATATATTTTTTTTTCAGCTTTTGTTTTCATTGATTCTTTGCATTAATCTGCTGAAACATCAGAAGCAAGTTTGCGAGGAGAATTGGCGCTTCCTTCTCACCGGTGGTGTGGGCCTCGATAACCCCAACCCAAATCCTGCAGAGTCTTGGTTACCCAAACAGTCGTGGGACGAGTTTTGCAGGCTGAACGATATGCCGGCCTTTGGAGGCATACACAAGTCCTTCAAAAGTTTAGAAGCTGGATGGAAAAAGATCTACGACAGCAACGTAAGTATTTATTTGCGCGCGAATCATTTAAAATTAAAGTGGCGTCGAGTGCTTTCCATAGATACGGCACTCAAGAAAAACACTCCTCCGCATAAACTTTTTGTTTTGGAGAACTTCTGCCCACAAGGATGAGTGTGTTTGTCATAATCATTACAGTACGAGCCAAACGCCACATCCATTCGGCCACAACTCCATTGATAACTACAAATCGAACACACTGTGAGACAATAGATAACTTGTTGACGAAGTAGAAAGATTTCTTTGCTCATTTTATAGGAACCACAACATGTGGATTTGCCAGGCGATTGGAACGACAACCTCAATTCATTTCAAAAGAAGGTGATTTTGAGATGTATTCGGCCGGACAAGGTATGTAGAGACTGGGAGACTGCTTTCCATTTTCATTAGACTAGTTTACTAGCCGGGATTTATAAACTACTACTAGTTAAAATATTAAAATATAGACTAGTAAACTACATTTTCATACACCAATCAACCTCCTATGTCTGCTATTTTGGTATCTTGTATTTTGTACGCGGTTCCAATAGCGTAAATAAAGGTATTGGAACTTAAAGTCGAAGAATTGTTTAACATGTAAACAAATCTCTACTGTCGTCCAGTACAAGATGTTTTGTTCTGATATGAAATAATGAGTATCTGCACGAATTAATTTGTTACACATGAATTCCTTTCGCTGAACAGTAAACGTACGGTGTTTATCTTCCTATTTTAGATTACTCCAGCTGTACAAGACTTTGTGACCGAGAAACTCGGTAAGA
>JAYRBV010013025.1:0-24089 GCA_036023255.1 Mitrocomella polydiademata
CAAGAAACCGCCTGAACAATTTTCATTTTTCTATTTCCATTACTTCCCCTGAAATTTATTGGCCTTAATTTGGAAGTTGTAATAATGACTGGAAATTTTTACCTTGAGTAAATCAATGAGATGAGGATGTAGTGTCATATTTAATTCTCCAGAATTTGAATGAGACATTTTGCGATTATTTGATTTCTGTTGATTACCAATCTTCGGGAAATGAGGACCAACCGGAGCTAAAAAAAAAAATGGAAATTTCGTCAACATCCCAAAAATGTTTTATCCCTTTCTTTGTGATTTTTGAAAAATGGAATTATTTTCAAACAATTTTTTTTTTTTTTTTTTTGCGAATCAATGACCAATGAATTTTTTAAAGACTATTCAGAAATAAAAGTACAACACACGAAGGATTAACAAACCCATGAACAACGTTGAAAATCATAAAGTTAGAAGGGGGGGGGGGGTAGAACAAAATTGTCATTGATAGAAAGAAACATATAGACAACGATAAAATCAAAAGGGAAAGATTTACCTGGTGTTTGTTTCATCCGAATTGACATGTGTGCTTGGTGGATTATCGGAGCACATACTTCAATACAATCTTCAGGATAAGTTTGTAACATTGTCGTCAAAAGCTCTAATAAAGATCATCAAAAGATATCAACATTGTCTCTAACTACAATAATACACTAACTACACCAGCCGGCAAAAACGCTAAACATCCACTAAACCGGAGTGTGTTTTCATTGCCGTTTCCATAGCAAACATTCTCCCCCTGTGAGATGCAATTACCCACCAGCACTGGGGTACATAGACACTTACCTAAGCAAGCTTTGTGGATTTCAGGAGGAACAAATGAGTTGAGAAGAGAGATTGCTTTTTGCATGATATCTGTCCTATCTTTCCATGCTTGCAATGCTTTGTAGGCTTTCGCTAAAAGAAGAAAAAGCGGTAAAAATAAACACAAGGGAGAAGAGTGCCAGAGTGTAGTACACAGTATAGAAGGAGAAGATTCTCACCACTGTTATTCGAGTGACTATGGCAACATCCTATGATGGTGTGTAACAGATTGATGACTTCTATAATATCTGGTGTAACATTACAGGCCGTTGCTTCATGGTACATCAAATGAAGTGTAGAGAATGCCTACAAAAGATACGGACAATATGTCAACAAAAACAATACTCATCTTCATTTTCATGATAGTTTCCATTGGCAGAACGGTGGATTCCGCCTTTTAGAAAGCATATCATTTAAAATTGCATAAGATTTTCTATAGAAATAAAGTGAACTAATGATGAGAAAGTTCACCTCTCCTAAGGGATTCAGGCCATTACAGTTGGCAACGTGGATACAATCTTCTTCAGATTCGATCAAGAGTTTTAATATACTAAAAGAAAAGAATAAATGGATTATCATTATTGATGAATGTTCTGTCTACGATGAGAGGTTTTCCTCGTTACCAGTCACGGACTCGATATCCCAAACAGCTGGTCACGAGTCTAGCATCTCAACCACCCGGTCACAGCTCCACATAAAGATGCTTCTTTAACGAAAGACAATTTGCGTTCACTCACTTAACAAGTGTTGTCCACGTATGACCCCCATCCATACACCCACAGAACAATTCAATGGATTTCCTACGAAACTTGACAGCAAATGCAATATCATCTGGTGATGTGTACAAGTGGCCAGAAAATAAACGGATCAACTGAAGTAATTCATCTACAGTCTACAAGGTATAAAAATATTTGCGAATATAACTTGACAATTTATGGGACGGGCTCTCAGCTTAGACTAATTTTTTATCCGGAAGAAACACCATCAAAGCCTTAAATACAACACAAAATTTGAAATTAATATTACTCTCGCACATCGTGTAGCGAAAAGATCAACTGGCTAGATTCGTTGACAGTGGCCAAATCCGTAGAAAATCTACGGACCTGGTTGGACTCGAACCCACGACCAAGCCTTTCGCGGGTTTATGCTCTATCACTGAGCCACCGGTCCATGTGGATCGGAAAGCTCAGCTGCCACTAAGTAGAGCTGGAAGTGAATTCACCTCTTTAGTCAACTAACGAGTCATCCGATTCAACAAAGTGTGAAAGTGTCCACTACATTCACGGGAAACCAGAGTATGCCAGCAAATGAAACTTGAAATGAATATTACGCAACATACCTGAGCGTAGTGATTGGCTCTTGGGATGAGATGCTCAAAAGCCCAACTGATATTAGGATGAAGAGAAAGAGTTTTACAAAATTGTGAGGAATATGAAGCAGCAAGACGAAGGAGACCATAATATAAAGGGAGAGTTGCATTGTTGAATGAAATCACCTCTTGGTCATCATTTGATCTAGAAAATAAAAAGACAAAAAAGATAATTACTTCATTTTATAGAAATCAGCAAATACATAGTGGCTTTAGGAAAATCTTATATTCTATATAAACCAAATTATACTATTTGTTTAAAGCCATAAATATGGTTATAATTGAAAGAACTGAATGAAAATGATGTATGGAGGAGCGTTACATTCGATGTAATTTTCCACCGTGAGTGAAATTTGAACAGAATTCTTACAAGATATAATTATATGCGATGTTAGTGGCTACTTCATCTGTGTCTGTAATAAACTTGACATTATCTTCAAAACCTTCACATGCTTGGTACCAAAACATCAGTAAAGCCTAAAATATATAGAAAGAGATAAATGAATATTGCCTCTATCGAGAAACTAAAAATATAGAAAAATAAAGTGAATAGTGAATATAGCCTCTATTGAGAAACTAAAAAGCATCCCACACAAATAAATATCAACAAAACTAAACACCTCAAGTATCCTATAACCAAAAAATATGCTTCCAATCTGCCCCGCAGCGTCCCGCCAGCTAAATAATCTAGATTTTGTCAGGTAACAAAATTACCGATAAAAGTTCCCATTCAAATAAACATACCGACAATTCACCAAAAAAAATACCATCATCCAAAAAATATCCCATCAACCAAACATTCCTACAAACCTGTTTGTTAAAGTGAACTGGAATATCAGGTTCCGACATCAGTGGGTGATAAATCTCCCATAGCGAATTGCTGTACGGCGTGAACTAAAAAAAAAAAGAGAAAATTTTTGAATGAGTTAATTTCTAAGAAATCTTGTAAATTAGTTAAAGAAATGAAAGTGTCACTACATACAATAGCCTTTTCTTCATGTGACAAACAGAAATAGTTGAGCAAGGTGAAATAATTGACAAGTTTCGTGGTCCCAGCTTGTTGTTTGTCTAAGGGAAGAATTGAACGAAAGAAATTAGGATTAGGATGTGACTATAAGAGGGTACGCAACCTTGTGAGAAATCATCTTTTCTTACCACAGTATTTCTTCAGTGACGATAACATTTCCAAAAGGAACTTGAAAATCTAAAAAGACAGGTCAATAAACTGTGTATCGTAAATAAACTCACAATTCCAAGATTTACCCCCCGAAAATTTAAGGTACCATACACACCTCGTGCAAAACTGTCTTTGCTTCAACTGACATCTAAAAAAACGTAACAAAATACGCATAAGCACACATTCAAGTAAGTTTCCATTTTTTTTAAGACAAAATTATGAAATATTTTGGAAGTTTAATAATATGTACATCGGGAAGTATAAACCTTTTTCAAATTTCAAATTTAAGATTTTTGAGGGGACGAAAGAGGCGCTAAGAAATACTCTTTTGATTTGACAGTCGTCTTTACCAAAATACTTGGAAGCGCTTATTTGGAAGGGGGCGCTAAATCGAGCTGTTTGATTCTTTTTTCATAACGAGTTGGGACTAACTAAATTTTTTGGTATGCCGCGGACACAACAAATCATACCGGACAAAGAAAGACATACGAGTTACCTTCAATTCTTTCTGTGCTGCCGTAAACATTCGATGGGCTCTAAATTAAAAAAAACTTGAAAAAATTAGCAACTACTTTATATCTACACGTAGAAACTTTTCTTTTCAAATATACACAAATCAAGTACCTGAAGGCTTGTGGAAACTGATTGTTTGGTACCAGACACACTAGCAAATACGAAGCTCCTAAAAAAAAAGAAAAAAAGAATCAGAAATAAGACAATCCAAACAAATACAGCAACATACTTGTTACAATGATTTACTTAAATTTTGGACCAACCTGCTCTGACTCTTGGGCTATTATCAGCGATGAGATATCTTTCCACCCACTTTTCCAGATTCCCACGAACCTCTTGATGCGCCTGTAAGTAATAAAAACAAATCTTGAATTTGAATTTCTGGAAAAAAATCTAATAGATTCTATGGAGAAGATTAGAAAGTAAACTAGCCTGTTTGTTTCTTGGAACTTGTGTAGATAACCAGTCTAGTGTAACCGCTGGGTTGCATTCCAAAGACTAAAAAGAAAAAAGAAAAAAAAATTCAAAATTCATAGCTGAATTAAAAAAAAAATAGACCATATAACATAAGATTAAAGTATTTCATTTCGAATGACCTCTATTAAAATGTTGCCTCCTATAGGGATATTCACTTACCTGCCATATCCTAGGTAAGATGATACCAATAAAAGATGGCAGTCCAGGTAATCCATTCTCACCCACATCCGTCAAGAAAGATAACAATTTGAAGAAAGGTTGTGCTTGTTCGATTGGTAGCTTTTGTGCTGACGTCAGCAACATTTGAACGATTTGAGAAGCCAGCTGTTCGTTGTAACAAGAAAGATGAAATATGATGTTGGCCGTTTGTCGAAGGTTGATGACGTCAGCTGTGATTTGATGAATGAAGAGGAAATCCTAGAAAAGAACAAAAATATCATCAACAAAAATATCATGCTTGTGACATAATTTCTGGTTATCAGTCAGCAATACACTACACTGAGTATCATAAATCTTATGTCGTGTTTTTAGCCTTCAGCTCGTTGTGTACGGGCTAAAGTTAAAGCCTAGAATCGACCTTTAGCTTGATGAGCCTAGAATCGGCACGAAGCTGCTTCATTCACTGTTGCCAACAACAACAAGAAAGTGAACAATGATAGTTCTTATCTAACTTTGTGTGTTTACCTTTTCTGGAGAGAAACATTGCATGTCACTATCCGATAGATGTAGCTCACTAAAAAGGACAAAGAGAAGTTTTGTTAACTAACATCCAGCATTAGTAGTGTAAGGTATTCAATTGAAGATTTCTTTTACACACTGCTTTTATCTATGAAACGAAGAGCAAAATATTTTTCTAGACCAATTGTACTTACGGTCCATCTCTTGCTTCTTCTAACAGAAGAGCGATAGATCCAATCATTTTATCGAGAGAAGTAGGATAGAACTTTTCATCAGATGACAACATTGTGATAATTTCATCTTCATCAAGTTCGCAACATTCTTCCTCGTCTTCGCATGATGCTTCATGCTGTGAAACAAAGAAATAGATTTATTTATTTATTTATTGGAACAGATTTACCCAGAATAAACTCTTCCAGTTTTATAGAACGGGCTCTGCCTTCCTTGCGAAACACCTACAAGGGAGCCTTATTGAATTAAATAATTTGGGACCCTTCGGATACAATGATGATAAGATAAAAACTAAGGAAATCCCTGATTACAAATTTACCCAAATCTAACATATTACTATACTCTTACCACTTCACCAGCTTTTAAACAATTGTAGAATTGTACCAACTTTGAAATACCATCCAACTTCAGTAAGAAACCACACTATGATGAACAAAATTAAGATATTACATGAAAGTTCTTTCTGGTCACATTGTTATACATATAAAGGATAAATGAAAGAGAAAGTTTCTTCCAGGTCAGACTGTAACGGGTATAGAGGAGAGACACAACAAAATAAAAATTGAAAATAAAGACACTAACTTCCTCGTGACCAAGGGATAGAAATTGAAACATAAAACCAAACAGCTCCGTCAGATTCTTGCAATAACTTCTCAGATTATCCTCCAGCTAAATCCAAAAAAGATGAGTTATATACAAGACAAATTTCACAATACAAAAATGAACTGAAATTCGATTGCAACTAAATCATACTGACCAGTGAAAGGAGAGCTTTGAAGAAGCGTGTGATTGGTGAGCAAGCTCCGATGCCGCCATCTTCATCACACAAACAGTTTCTATGGAAACAATAAAAATATTATAGCGATACATTAACAAGAGGAATAGTTTTTGTTCGTAACAACATGAAAGTTTGCTTACTCTTCACATTGCTTGGTGTACAAATGAACATAAGTCTTGCGTACGTTCTTGATAGCCATCAAACATAATTGACAAAACATCTACAAAAAGAAACCAGGAATGGTCAACACCTGACAAATTTATATTTATGTAAATCGCATATGTTTTAAGTACAAAATGTTGCAAGTAACAACTTAAAATCGGTAAGGGCATTGGATTGATTCTCGATAGTTGATTCGAAGCTCTATTCCGAAGATCGAGTGTTCGCTAACCGTGTTTGTGTCCAGGTTTTCCAGACTGAAAATCGATTCTAATATGTTATTGTTCTGTACTAATTGGTCAGTTTGTATTATCGGAAGTAGGATCAAGGCTAGCTATTAAGTCTCTGGGAAGAATAAAAAAGCTGCCTCTAAGGCGCATGATAAGCAAAGCAAGGCAACACAAGATATTATTACTGTTACCTGTCTGATGTGTTGCAAGGGACATTTGATCAACAATTGTTGAAACCACCAATCATCTTGAGCCATGTGATCTAAGAACCATTCACAGGCCGATTGTGATCGATCGAAACCATGAACCAACAATTCCACCCATCCTTTCATATGCATTTTCTCACGCGAATGTACCAACGTCTCCAAGAGAAACGAGGCTGCTAATTTGACTGTATGGAAAAGAACATCATTCTTGATCGTGCGTGGGATGTTGTAGCAAAACTGCCAGAAAAAGTTGAAATACGTTGGATCGAAGACGAGCTTGTCCTGTAAGAATTGATAGTTATCTTCCCAGATTTGCTCCTGCAGGTCCTTTGGGATGCTAATGGTTTCTGGTAGGCGATTATCGTTATCTAGTTGACTATGTTCATAGAACAACATGTAAGCACTGTGTGTTTTCTCAAAAGAGAAGTCCATATATTTCTCCGTCATTGCATCAAAGGTTTTGGTCTGAAGAAAAAAATGACAAAATAATTTTTTACCAGTAATTCTTCAGAAAAAAAAGGCATTTTGAACACTATTATTATTCCTGGAAGCGAGAACTTGATGTTCATTGTTACAGATAAAGTAACGTTCGAATGTAAATAAAAAAAAAAGTGTGATTGTGGAGCATTACTCTAAATCTAGGTTCTTTTATAGGTTTCTTATAAAAATAATAATAATAGTGCATCCAAAATAATATTTTCTTACAGTCATTTCACCACCAAAACATTCGGCTGCGATCTGTACCGGATCAAAATGTTTGACTTCCGCGTCATTGAACAAATACCAACAGTTTTGTGCGGAAGTTCGATCCCTTATGAAACTGTAATAATGGCCACCTTCTGCTGTTCCCGTGTGAACGACAACACCAACTAAATTGTACCAGTATCCAAGTACCTCATCTGGGTCTGGAAAAAAATAATTTTAACCATCTTTAGAAATATACAGAGAAATAAATGAATAATGTTTCATTGATGAAGACCGCTTCCCAATACACAGTCATATGGTATGAGTTAAGTAAGTAAGTATCTTACGCTATATGATCAACTCTCAGTTACTTTCGCCACGAAAAACTGAGAAATGAGGTAAGACTTGAACCTTCGCATACACTCCTCTACCACTTGAGTTATCCAGTCCATGTCGGAACAGCGGCGGAGTTTAGAGTCAATCTCATTTCAGTCCTCAGTTTTATGTGGAAAGTCAACTGAGGGTTAATCATGTAGCGTAAGACAGACTTACTAGCGTATCTAATTTGTCATAAAACCTCTGAAAATGTTCAGACTACGAGTTGAACCAGTACTTTCTTTATCTTAATAAAATACTGTAATTTCACGGGAGCACATTATTCTGTTTTAACACCAGAATGTGACGAAAGGCATTCAAATAACGAATCCCTGTGGCTAATGTATTAAACAAGGCCACAATTCTTTCAATTTCTTAACTGTACTGTGTAACTGTGTAACTGTGTGACCAAACAACCCACCTCCTTCTTCTTTATGTTTCAGGAGATATTCTTCAGTGTAAGCAGCCATGTTGAGTTTCATGGGGAAGGAGAAATGCGTGTTGACTTTTTCCTTCATCATTGTCACCATGTTGAACGTATACCTCATTGTGTTGAAGCACAATACTTTGGGTAGGGATTTGAAACATGCTCTGAAAACAAAGTGAACGTACTTTGAGTAAACACGTTCTAAAATATAACAGTATCCCTAAATACTCAGTCAGAGTCACAAGTCTAGGTAGGCTAACTCAACGTTGTTTGCAGGTTCGCAACAATGTTAAATCAACGTTCATGTAACTATGTTTTAGTTGGGACTTGAGGAGCCTCTCGTATACGAAGAGATGTCCATACGAACATAAGATAAGAATAAGAGCGAAAGAACAGTCGATGTCAAATCATACAGTCTGTACCTTTTTTCAGCGCGAACTTTTGCGTCACATTGCGAACACGTGTATTTATTGTCACCTTCCAAAACATCTTTGACTGTCACTTCATCCAGTGATTCCTACAAAATACATTGTGATTAGTTACTCGCCGTACATCAACAGTGTAAATATTAAAAAAAATCATACTGTATGATATTCCAAGACTGACTTTAAGGTCAATTCCAAGAAAGCGGCGCTCTAATATCGATGAATGAACGATAAAGGAAATTGATCTTTAAAATCAACAAACAATAAATCATGATGAATTCATAAAATTTCAACTAAATATCAATTGATTATTTACATATAAGTTCTTCATATCAGCAACGGTACATCTAACGAAATAAAATTCTTCTTCTGTTTTACTGACGTGCGTGCAGTCCTAAGAAATGAGTACAAATTGTTAACACTATTCTTCCTTAAGAGTTTTCTCTTTTTAAATAATTGCAATAATTGTCAAACTGACCATAGACAAAACATTATTTGTAATTACTGGCCAAACTTATCAAGGATAAAACATTATTTGTGAATACTGGTCAAACTTACTAGGGATAAAACATTATTTGTGATTACACCCAGCAACATGTCACGTGTCATCTTTTTCTATTAGAAAGAAGACATGACAATAAGTCAAACAAACAATTCTTAGTAATATTATGAATAAAAAAGAAGCTACCCACTTCGGAGCTTAAATATTTTTAAAGAAAAAAAGAAACTTCAAAAAAATTCATCCACTTGCAAACACTGAATTCAAATAAATGCCCCCTTTAAGGCCCTTAATGTGGGAGGGGCTTACTGTAAGAATTACGGTATCAAAGTAAAACTAAAAGAGAAGCAACAAACCAAATTCGGTGCCATCTCTTCGATCTTTGATACGAAATCAGTGAAAAATTCTGTCATATCTTTTTGTTCTC
The DNA here is from genome assembly GCA_036023255.1 of Mitrocomella polydiademata. Classification (NCBI taxonomy): domain Eukaryota; kingdom Metazoa; phylum Cnidaria; class Hydrozoa; order Leptothecata; family Mitrocomidae; genus Mitrocomella; species Mitrocomella polydiademata. The sequence goes on from JAYRBV010013025.1 coordinate 9,487, forward strand.
CAGTGTTTAACGGTTGCTTATCCATACTGTATGTTTTGCAGAACGATTTGGGGTTGTAGGCTTTACGGATACTTAATTGTAAGTAAGCACACATCTTCTGCACTTCTCTCAAAATGCCAGAGTGCTTGACATCGGTTACTAAGGGCGTTTCTAGGATGGCAGTTCGTGCTTCTGGGATCATAAATAGTTGCTGTACACATGATGCCATGTAGCAGGTTGCACCAAGATTTATAAGACCAACATAACCGATGCTTGACCTTTCTTGCTCCAGTGGCCAATAATTCCAACCGTACGAACTGTGTGTTTTAGATTTCTTGCCAACCGAGTGGTGTCCAAGTAACAAACTCTGCAACTCCATATACGATTCTTTACAACCGTTAACAAGCTGGAGAAGCAAATCAAAGGCAGCTTGTCTCGCTGATTTGGTTTCACAGCGAGGCCTGATAGTGTTACTATCTGCATAAGTTTCTGGAAGGTTGAATAAACATTTGTGAAAGATATTTCGCATTAACGCATAACCCTGTGTTGAGTTTTTGAAGTCGATATCGTGTTGAAGAAGTACGGTACAGGTCTGTAGAAGTCCAATTAAACAATGATCTACGTAGGAGAGCCGTTCCACTCCTCCAGAGAGATCATTATCATGTTCTTGTATGAAGGTAGAAACTTGTAAGATGGCAGTACGAATATTTATAACCTCTTCTTCACTGCTTTCTTCTTTATATTTACTGATTAATCTACACAATAACCAAAAGTAATCCTTATAATTTGATAAGGATGAAGATACACTTTGAACTTTTTCAACCTGTTGAAGCTTTTGAATAGTCTGTAATCGAAGTTCGCATTTCAGAGATACCAACTCTTGAAGCTTGCCAAGTAGAAGATTGAGAACTTTGTTTAAGACAGTTTGACCACTGCTGACACAAAGTTTGTAGATACCACGTGATGCCTCAGTTCTGACAGATTTCTAAAAGTCAACATGATATTAAAATAACTCACTGTTTTGAAATCTCACCTTTTTGCGAATGTCATCTCTTAAATTTTTGGTCGATTTTAAATTTGGATAAGACGTTTATTTTCTTTTTTAAGGTAATTACAGTATAAGTTAGAAATGTGTGACACTGATAAATAAATAACTTACTTGTGGCGAGAAGAATACAATTTGGATAAGAAGAGTACTAAACATTTCATGATTAACAAGAGATTCACGTAAATGTTGTCTGGTTGATACCCAACATACCATGAACGAAAGACAATGATAAACAACTGAAAGAAAAGCAAAAAAATCACGATAAGTGTCAACAGAAGATTTCGGTTATTTTTCTTTCTTTTTTTGTAAGCCGAGAATAGTGTTCATCAGACTTTAAAGTTAATATACAAAACTAGCTGGCCTTTATAAAAACCGTTTTGAGCAATACTTTCTGAGTTTTATTCAGTCTACCCGAATTATTGTCGAACAGAATTCGATATAGCTATTTAGGTACACCCAGTCTGATCAAACTGAGAAAACTATGCTGGTTCTTTATGATAAGCCTATATATAATACTGTCAAAAATATAATTTCACATAATTTAAATTTCGCTAAATGTATGGCCTACCAGAAGCACGAACATCTTATAAAAGTATCTCTCGGAGCTAAATATATGGCCTACCAGAAGCACGAACATCTTATAAAAGTATCTCTCGTAGCTAAATATATGGCCTACCAGAAGCACGAACATCTTATAAAAGTATCTCTCGTAGCTAAATATATGGCCTACCAGAAGCACGAACATCTTGACTACCGATATTTGAAGTTTCTCCAGCATTTTCCGAAACATATGTCAAAATGGACATGAAACGAGTGATGAGTACATGTTCTTGTAACAAATCTAACGTATCCATTAGCAACTAAAAAATAAAACATTCATCGTATAAGTTAAAATAGACATAAAACAGTCATAACTAATAGACTATTTTTCAAGTTATCCATTAAACAAAATAGAAGGACGCATCTTACTTTTCACAACAATTTATGACGATAATATAGTTGGGCGAAGGAGCATAAAATTTATGAAAATTCTAGCGGGCGTTCAAAATCAGCGGAACCAAAAATTATTAGTACTGTAGAGTCGACAATGTTTTTATTTGTGAAATCTAATTTAATAGAGAAATAAAAAGGCAAAAAAAGATGCAATTCTATTAACTCTTCCAGGCAATTTAAATGACCTATGAAACTTTTTGTACCTGGTTTAGACTGTGGATAACAACAACGTTTTCAATTTCAGTACTACGGTATCTCGCCCTGAACACATGTCGCTTTTGTGATTTGCCTTTAGGATCTGATAATTCTGATGTAGAACTTGTTGCTTCTTCAACAGCGGGTTTCTCGTCGTCGTAACCAATGGCAACTAAACCAATCCTAGTCAGGATCTTGATGATATAAGCTAGTGCGTTTAAGGACCATTCGTCTAGATTGTTCGTTGGATCGAGCTCGTCACAAAGGAACAATGCGAGGAGTTGGGATATCATTCCACTTTCGAACAAACGTCGAATCCAGCTGTAAGAACAGTTTTCATATGGAGATGATTCTTTGTCAACGTCGGACAACGAGCTGTCCGAATCGCCGCTAGAATCTCCAACTGTCTCATTCTTCATAGACTTCAATAGGGGTAACGTTAAACCGTCCAGTATTTGGAGAATGTATAAAAGGCGAAATTTCTGATCCAGATTCAACAGTTGTTTCCACTTGTCAGGACTTTCAAATTCTCCCTGCATGATTCGATTCTTAATCTCTACATTGGTGGGTAGTAGCAATATCAGGTCCCAAGCATTGTATAATAAAATATCGGCCGGTAATGGCTTCACTAATTCGTGAGGATTATCAAAGAGATTATCGGTAGATTCTTCCAAACAAGACGATTCTTCTAATCTACTCTCCATCATATTCTGCCACAGTTCTTTGTAATCATCCAACTGGCAAGCCCTGTACAGTACTTCAAGGAGATTAAACAATTGGAGAAAGTTGTCCTCTTTAAGAAGTTGTATCATCGGAACAGATTCAAAATTCGGTGCCGGTTGTAAGGACGCGGGATATTGCGCCGAGTTTGTCATGCGATCTTTTCGGATGTTCGCAACTGAGATGTACACAAGCTGAAAAACATGGAGAAAAATGGAATTGTAGTCTCTGCACAGGATCAGCTATCTAGGTAGACGTAAGCCAAAACTTACCTAAGATGATTATGGTTGACAAGGTTTATAATAAAGATAAAGTAGCTGAAAATACTCTCATTCATAAAGATCGAAAATGAAAAAGGTCCCTATAATGACACAAGAATGACACAAAAAAGGAACTTTATAGCAACTAACCTGTTGATCTCTGACACCAAGTTCTCCTAATGTTTTCACATCTAAATCTGGAGTCAATTCGTGACCATGGGAAATCAAGCGAAAAGGAGGTTTTAAAATGGCGAAGTTTTCTTTGTTCTGCTCATTCTTGTTGGTAGCATTGACACACCATGACGTAATTTTGGCGCGAAACACAGCCAAGAAATCAGACGATTGCATTTTGAATGTGACCTGAAAAACAAAAATAAAACTCAGTAAAAAATCTGCAGGAAAGACTTTAACGTTTCTTTCTGGGGTACGGAGTTAGCTATCTCCCTGACTAGAAAATCGTGATTAGAAAATAAAATAAATATCTCCCTATTGAAGTAGGTCTTTGGCTCGAGTTCTACCATTGTTCATATTGGTGAGATGGCCATTCACTGTTTCAATTACATAGATTTCATTGCAAATTATAAGCAGAACCCAGAAAAAATATAAAAAAATACCTTAAGGAACTTTTGGTGGATTTGACGAGAGCTTCATTTGGTGAAAGGGCCATCCTTAATGTTACTTAAATAAAAGAAATCGTTAATTAACGAGACTTACCTTTTCGGTCATCCCCATTGGTTGACATAAGATTTTCAACACGTGATCTTTATTACTGTGTTTACGTATACACTGGTGACTCTGGATACTTTTGCCATTCAATCGCCATGTCTCCAAGTGAAATGCAAATCTTTTGGAATATGATTCGAGATGATTACGTAATATCTTCAACACCTGTTGGATGATCCTCAGCGATAGTAAACAATTCTAGAAAATGCAAAATTTTATATTCAGTTACCCATTATAGCGATACGAAAGTGACTGCATGAAGTATTCGAGTATCCTTTTAATCTAATTTTAAGTTTCCTTTCAAATAAGTGGTTTTGAACCATCTATAAGTCTAAACTTCTGAAGTTAAAGGTATATTAGGATTTATACAAAAACAGTTATAAGTGGATATCACTCACTCATGCTGAATTTTAAAAATGTTTTGGAATTTTAAGACGCAATATTCAATACCACGCGAGCGATATAAAGGCGTTACCTTTTCTAAATTACTGACAGCCTCCATCAAGACTGACGTACACTTCTTTATGAATTCTTGTTCTTTCCGCACTGAGCTTTCACCAACTAAAACAGATAATCAAGTTTACAATTTCTATCTATAGGTAAAAATCAAAGATGTGTAAGTGTTTGTAAAATGAATTTTTAATAAAAAAGGAGCTGTGGCTGATTGGTTAAGTGGTTGCTGGTCGGTAGTTCGAGTCATCTACCGGTCACAGTAGTGAGGACAACCTCTCATTGCTAATTTCCATAGACTACCCTGGGTAAACATTCGAAAATGCAATCATCGAACACAAGTGTGAAAATAGTAAATCATACCGGTCAAATAAAGATGATTCAATATATTCATAGCTTCATTAGCTACATGTTTCCTTTCAGCTTTAAGTGCAATATTCCATAATTGTTGGGTACCAAGAACAGACTAAACAAACACATAGTATCACATAAACTATAGTTGCCCAAAAGAACTTGCACCATATTATAATACAGTGTTTCCGAATAAAGTATTTATTTATCCCAAGAATATCCAGTGACATACAAACTATTTCCAAAATGTAATTCATATATCATGCATGTTTTCCAAGAGTATCCTGCAAGAGTATATTGCATCTTCTTCACGGTCAATATACAAATTATAGAAAGTCTTTCGAGAATTTATTTTTGCGATTAGCAGACGTAAAGCTTACATACCTCTTCACTCTCGACCTCCTGTTGATTGAAGGGCGAGGCATTAGATAAGCGAGTCAATGCAAACAGTTTTTGAAAGAGGCTTAGGCCTGTCAAAGTCATCTTTTCAGCGTTCAGTTCAGGTAACTATAATAGATAGATAGACAACACAACTTAAAAAACAAATAGTTAGATGTTTCCATGAATAAGTACTGGAAAGTTTGCATGGAAATTATTGAAATGAGAAGCTTATGGTCCAGAGAGATTCTGCTACGAAACAAGTTTGATATTGTCAGGTAAATGTAACAATAATACTTTTAATACACCAATTCGAAGTCTCGGGTTTCTATCGCTACTCGAGCAACTGTGATAGGAAAACGCGGTCTTACACAATGGCAATGGTTTCTTTTTCGCTTTGTTTTTAATTTAACCGTTTACAACCATTGCAGTGTAAGACTATTACAATTGTTCACAACGCATGCGCACTTGACACTTTGAAACCGTGTATTGTCATGCACAATCATTTTTACACGGGACTCGAAGAAATCATGGGGACATATTGTTGAAAGCAAAAATAAATTTTATCTATAAGATTATCATGAATGGTATTTTATCCAGGAGAAAAATAATTTGAATACTAACCTTCTTAACAAAGATATGCTTGAACGAATCTAAACCGAGCGCGTGAAGTTCTTCACTATTTGTCTGTTTTAGTAACCAACTCAGGATCAGGAAATGATACGAATCAGGTAACTGGGTAACCAAACAATACCACAGGCAATCAATTTGATCAATCATCAATCCTGGTGAAAACAAGAGAAATTTTCAAAAACAAATTCTTCTTCTTGTAAATTAAATGGGAATTTGAATGAGTCACGGAAATCAACAAAGAAATAAGAAAAACAAAAAGAAATATGCCTACTGAAATGGTCAGGCGTAATATCGTTTGAATACATTGCTGTTAAGAAGTCAAGTCTAGCTTGAATCTCCTGCTCCAAGTCAGTAGCAAGCTCTTCATTTTCACAAAGTTTCGCTTCATTCCAAGTCTCAGTGAACTCTTTAAGGTTATCAAAGAAACAATTCATCAGATTCAAATCTTTCACCGCCCACTGCAGCAATTTCGATGCGTCACTTGAGCTGCTTGAATGCGGAAACATACTCAAAATCTTTGGAAGTATTTTAAAAGATAGGATGACAGATCTAAAGATAGGAAAAAACATTTTATCTAGAAGCCACAATTTCAACATACAAAATCAAGAGATACTACAGCAATATAATCTTTGAATCTAACCTATTTTGTTTTATGTTATCCAAACAGCCTTTGATGAACACCATCCGTACTTTCTTAGCGCCAGAATAACAAATGAGTTGCCATAGTAACTTTTGAGCTTCATCGATTAGCCCTTCGTTGTGAGCACCCTAAAAGTAAATCAACATAAAAGATTACAACTTGTCATACTAGTCTTTCAAGCTTCAGAAAACAACAGAAATAATAAAAATAAGGGTTTAACTATTTTTGATAGTTCTCAGTTGGTGAATCTTAAATTTCCTTAAATTTTAATTTTCTAAATCTTTTGTTTTGATCTAAGAAAATTCAAAACGTTGTGGCCGCCTAAAAAACCTTGCCCAATTATAGTTGCTAAATTTGTCGTTCACCAAACTAAAAATAAACCTCTGAAAACTCTTTCGGTTCTTATATTGCAGCTTTTTAAATAGTAGTAACTTTTACCAGCTGTTGGTCCTGAATCAGATCCCAAAGTAGGGTTTTCCCAGGTTCACATAATGCTTCTACATCGAATTCAACTGGCAATTGTTCGATGTGTTCAATCGACGATTCAGCTGTTGCCAAAGAAACTTCCTCGTCCAAATCTTCAATGTCTTGGTCACGTTCTGAAGCGGAGCTACAGTTGGTGTTCATAGAACTTGCTCCGTCATCAACTTCTGTGGTAATATCACTTTCTTGACTTGTCACCAAGCAAGACGAGTCTAGCGGACTTGGAGATATTGGTAGAAGCGTATGCATCTGAGATTCACTGATTTTCATGTCCAGGCTGTGCAGTTGTTCAATAGGATCAGACATGAATTGTTGTGGATGTATATCAGCGACTTCTTCATCCGTGCTTGCATCACTACTTAAGCTTGGACTGTGAATTGGGCTCACATGTAATTGCTTCAACCCAAGGGGTTTAGTGACAACTGAAATAGTACAATTTGAAAATAAACTGTTTCTAAACATATAAATAAATTCACTCTTACTCTTACTCACATACTCTTGTCTGAACCAACGCAGTCTCAATGAAACACTGTCCCTACTACAGTGCATTAAACAACCTTTTAAAGTTAAAGAAAAAAACCCAAAATATGACAATTTTAGTTTATTTGGTGTATTTTGAAATATAATAATTTTTCCAACACGTCCCAGAGGGCAATTCTGTCAAAGATCCACTGGGTAGAAGAGTGCTTGCTATTGAAACAACAATCGCCTTTGTAAACTTTGTAAACACGCTTGATTATTTAAAGATTTTGCCTATTGGGCATAACTACATAGAAAAGAAATAAACCTACAAGTTTTTTTCATCGGCACTGGGTGTTGAATTTTCTTCTCTGGACTATAACCTGTCAAACCAGCAGACCAAATATTTCTTGTGAGTAGTGATGAAAGAAGTAATGTTTGCTTTGTATGTGCCGTAACAGGAATTTCTGCTATTTGCTCCAATAGATGTTGTACCGATTTCAAATCCAATGCTTTGGCAAGTGTAATTATTATATCTAGTACATGTCTGCTGATATGCTTTAACTGTTGATGGGAAAAGAAAATATCAAGTCAGATTTTGGACAGAAATCTCAGTGGAAAGCAATTATATAAACGATATCTTATAAAACTGTTGGATTGTTAAAGGAGTTTGAATATGTGACTACTCTGTGCCCTTCTTCAGTCTGTAGGAAACTTTTTTTAGTACTCAATAATAATAATAAAATGGATTGTTGAATACGATATGTAGGCATGAACAATTTTAAACAAAAAAAAGTCTGAGACAATTTAATCTCATTTACAGATATTAGTTACCAGTATTCCCGAACATCACAAAAGCAAAGGTTTGTCTACAGATCACTGCAGTGGCAACTCGCTTTAAAAACATGACGAGGATGGAATGTTGCAAATACAATCATAATGATCTGATACGTGGAATAGTTTCAACAAAATAATGAATTTTAAAATAATTTATCACCTGTGCTGCACCCCATATACAGTCCAAATGCTTTGGTTGCAGTTGTTTTTCTTGTGCAAGGAAATTGAGCAAAAAAAGGGACTGCTTTATCAACTATAAAACATAAACATAATTTACATGAGTCAATGAAATTCAAAAAATCAAAAGAATTGGACATTGCTGTATCAATAATTTAAAAGTCATATACATACTTCAACGTGATAGTTTGGCCCAAATAAATGTTGGATAATTTCTTGATCGTTCAACCAGCATGCTAACTGACTGCAAGAACTAGACAGATAAAAGGGTTGTTCAATCAAAAGGAAAAAAGCTTGTTGTAGGTTTACACAACAATTAGATTACATTTAGTTTGGTTACAATGCATATACTGTAGTTTGTTCAAGTGAAGACAACACAGAGAAAGAATAAATCCTGTTACCTTGCTATATTACCATATATCTGATTTTGTCCTAATTCCATCAAGTAATGGATTTGATTCTATGGCAGAAAATTGAAATTTAATAAAACTTTGTCTGTTTATAGACTTTTTAATTGTCTTTATTTCATATAGGGTACAATCCCGTTTTAAGCAAAACCTTAAACATAAAAATTCTTCATCTCTAAAAAGCTTTACTTACAGTTATTAAGTTAAGTCCAGCCATGCGAACAGCTAGAGTTGTAGACATGAAAAACTTGAATGCAATGTTTAAGATGTCTCTGTCAAAATAGAAATAATATAAGAAGCTAAATGCTTTGATTTTATTCTTGAGCCTGATCCTGCGAGAGTTAAATCCTAGTGATTTAAAATCCAAAACAATTTAAAAGCATTAAAATCCTTACAAATCACATGTCAAATTTTCTGGGTCCTGTACTTTGACAGTACTTAACATTACTTCTGCAGTGGCACGTGCACTCATTGAGCGATAATCATCCTCTTGCATATTGCACAAAAATCTAAACACAAATTAATCCACTATAAAGAAGAGACATGATTTCAGTTCCTTTGACTTGACAAAAGTCCATTGTCACAAAAGATTTTTTTTTTCACTTTACTCAAGTACCAATGAAGAAAAATTGACATAACACAGACACTTTTTGTCTGCTGGCAAAATCACTACGTAAAAGGAATGTTTTTTGTATTAATGAAATGCAAAATTGTGTGCTGTACTTTTTTACCCAAAATAGAAAAAAGAGTTGAGTCAAAATAATAGTTACTTAGAAACAGGAGTAGCCAAGGGCTTGATTAACTTGATAATTGCATCATCGTTTAACCATACTCTAATCTATAAAGAACACAAAGCATACCAGTATATGACAAGTTTAAAATCTTCCCATATTAAAAAATGTAAAAGCTTTGACTGAAGTATTGTACCTGAGCAACAATGCTGATTAAAGCACCTGCTAGACTCAATGGCATCCGATTGTCTTCAACTTCAAAACAATGTTTCAAACTCACTGGGCCATCCTCTTCGCAAAAATAAGCGATATTCATAAACAAAAGATCTGATGCATTGGTGTTCTCCTAAAGCAGAAGTGGAAGATAATAAGATATCTGGCAACCAAATGGTACAAGAAGCAAAGTAGTAAAACATGTTTGTTTTTTCTTACTGTTACATCACAATAAGTTTCAATGATTTCCTTTTCTTCAACAGTCACCTAAAAAACAGAGAAAACCTTAATTCAGCTGAAGACAGCTCTGAAATTAAATAAAAAAAAAAAACATGCATCTTTAGAGACACATAAGGCTGCAAATAAGCATCAGTCATCTTACAATGTCTGACTGGATATGATAAGAATAACTGACATTAAAAGCTTTCTGACTGACTAAAAAAATTATTTTCAGCCCTGCACACAGTTCAGAATTTAAATTTTTTACGCCTTATTCAATTTTTCACTTTAGCAGAAAAATACGAAAAATAAAAACACTTATAATTATAAACCATAATTATTTTTGAAGCTTGATCATGTATTTGCAACGTAATTATTTTCATCCTTATATCATCCTATTTTCAAAAAAAGATTAATTTTCTTCACCGCAGCACTCACCTCAAAGTTATTCTTCACACTCTCATAAGCTTGATAAATAGGGTACTGCAGCTGGAAAGTCTTACATACAGCTTGAAACAGAATTTCACTTGTCATGGAGTACTCATGGCTCCAATCTTTTGCATTGAAAAAATGTTGCATGTATTTGATGCAAAATACATAAAACTTTTTGATCAAATTTTCCAATGGTACAATGAGGGCTGGATTCCTCAATAAGCATTTACATTGTCTATGATGAAAAATACAAATATAAAATACAAAATTCTTGAAATATATACACAACAGAAGAATTCACTCTTTTTAAATCTGCTGGGACATCTGTTTAAAGAAGATATACTGTAAATTATTGGTTAATAAAAGGAGTAAGGTAAATAATGAATGGACAAAGTTTGTTGAGTGATTTTCAGTGTCTAAACATCTTTTTATTGTTATCTACAGGTACTTATACCCTAAAATGTTGGTGTATCATTTTTCCTATTTAAATCAGACTGGTTACATATTTTTAACAGAATCTTTGATGTTATAGTCAGCTCATATGTAGATGGTAGAAATGAATCAATTTGCAGTTCACACAAGCATTTTTCATTCGACAATTGTTGATTGAAGGCATTAAGTTTTTGTTTTTTTTCACTTGAAATTTTAGGAAAATCGTTAAAAACTGATACTTATTGGAAAGATAAGTTATTAAAACCATATAATAGGATTAAAAGTTAACATATAATGATTGTTGTATAATTTAGAAGTTTTAAAGACTTAATACTTGACTCAAAATTCGTGAACAGAATAAAAACATAGAGTAAAGAAATTGGTGCACTTGATGAAGCGATGTGTTCTTTTTAACAAAACACTTTTGGAGCATATTTTTTAAATCAAAAACTTTCAATATACATAAATCACTTCACTTATACTTTTAGCTTGCACAAGAAATTTTGTCTTTATGTATAGAACCCATTACACATAGAATGAATCAGATTGTTTTTGTATTTTTACATAAAAGACCTGCATTTTAATGTAAAAATAATTTTCAACATAAAAATTTCAACTTTTTTTCTGTCACATACTAGGAAAAATAGGTGAAAGACTTCCACCAAAAATATTGATTTGTTACTAATTTTTGCCTTTTTGGAGACTTATTATTTCACCCGGGGAATTTAAGTTACCAAGGGATCTTTCAAACTTTGAAAGCTTATTATACTAAATTACTCCGATCCTGCTCTACAGCAATTTGAAAAAATACCTACATTTTAGGGTATAAGTACCTGTATTTCAAAGTTATGTTATGGTGAAAATAATGGAGAAGAACTTTTTGAATGCATATTTTACCTGGAAAATTCATTAATTGTGGTTGCGAACACAAAGAAATCATGCTCTAACACTTCAACCTCTTTGTTTTCATCTAAAAAATAAACAAGAAATAATATTTCAGATCAGCAGCACTGCAATAAAACATATACAAAAATAGATTAAAATGGTAATTTAATGCTGTAAGTTACTGTAAACAAAATGGATTAGGAGATACTGTAACGCTCCGAATACAGGGTTTCCACTCGTTGAAAATTCCAAATTCTAGCCTTTTAAACTAATTTTCATATTATTTTCAGCCTATTTTTCTGGAATTTCATATATTTCTCCAGTCTGAACCATGAAATGTATGCAATTCTCACCCCCTTATCAAAAAAACCAACATCAAGGGAAAAAAAAAATTCTAATGATTTTGTTAAGTCCAACTTTTTTGTGAGTGAATTCCTTAATCATTATTATGGTAACTCAAATAAAAAAAAAATTCCAGAACTTTTCATGGAAAATTAGTAATAGTAAAGGTAAATTAAAACTTAAACAGTTGTTCAAGTTTAAAGTAAGATTCTAATTTTTTCACTGTATACTTTAGCTTTTCTCCCAAAACAATTGAAAACTATTAACATGCTTAGTTTAACCTATATAGCCTGACTTTCATAATTCAGCCATAAAAATGGCTTGGCCTGTACATACGGCCGGGCATCTTTATCTGGGCTATTTGCTAGTTTATCTCTTGGCTTTCAAGAGAGTTAGTTTAAATCAAAGGGGGCACTTATTTGAGGGGAGCCTGCCTGTATTGAAATATCTTTACATTTCCTACTAACCAAAAATAGAAAAACACGATAATGAGGAAATTATAGACATTACCCAAGAGTAGTAATTATTATAAAGATTATTAAAAACTGTTTTGATAAGTTCCTGGTTCTTAACAAAAAGGGGGTCTAATTCTTATCTATTATTCAAAATTTGGCTTTTGCAAAGGACGCCTATATTTGTGTCTATCTATTCTAGGACTATAGCTTGGCCATGCTAACAAAAAGCACTTAGAATATTTTTACTAGGAGAAACACCAGGCAAATTTTTCTAAGGGGCTGGCAACAAACAACTTTTGTCACGCTTTGCAGATTTCGTGGGGTCAAAGCATTCCTGCGAATATATTTTAGTCTGTGACGAAAATCTTTTAAAATCATATAAAGTATACAATCATTACTTTCACCCCTACAATGGCTTTTTTCCCTAATGCAAAGCGCTCGTTTTAACCCACCATCTTGGAATGATGTAATCAATTAGCAATCGCAATATTTTTCAGCACCATGCCTACAGGGCACATGGCGCTACATGGCATCCAGTCGAATTTGCTTAAAAATGCGCAGAACACATGCGTAATAGAAACAACGAAACGGGGTATTTTCCATTTGTAAACAACAATGCGAAAAGACTTTCCTGAAAGATGCAACTCAAGCTTTAATAAAGATATCTTCTTTCTTAGAAGAAAATGCGCAAAGGGCAGGGGTGTGGGGTCAGACCTTGACAGATTTTTACAACAAAGCGTAACGATTGTTGTTTGTCGCCAGCCCCTAACACCATGCTATTTTTGCCATTCACCGACCTAAAACAAAACCCCTTTCTATCTATCTAACTAATCGGTGCCGGTTTAACAAGAAAATTCAATATTTGACACATGGTTATTTGAAACAATAAAAGAATTAATCGGCAACCGGTGTGGAAATTATTATGATTACGTAAAAGAAAAGAAAGTAAGCAATAATTAATTATTGATTTAGAAAAATAAACTTTCTTTGAATGAATACTATTTTTATCGCAATCATTGAAATTTGCCTTGGCACCAGCAATTGTCAGAGTGATTGCAGAGGCAAACCAGGGATTTTCCCTTTGCCTAGGCAATAAAACGGTGAAATTTGCCGAGGCGTTTTGACCTGAATTTCAATAACTGTATCGCGCTGCAATCTTGGATTTCAGCCGTGAAAAGGGTCAAACAAATTCGTTTCCTACACAACAGCCCATCTGTACGATCCAAGAATATTAATATTTACTCACAAATAGCAGATCATACACTACACCTCTTTACTCCTACATCAACTGAATTTTATTTTTAAAAAAAATGTGTAAGATTTTCGTTAACCACACGATCGTCTCAAGGGACTTGCAAAGATCTTTTAAGAAGAGTGGTTTCTTCAACAACTACGTTAGATAAGGGTCGATTTAAAAATTTATAAAATATAGCCCTGTGAACATGTCAAGAAATACAATTACTGTGCGATGGTAGAAACCATGCTCTCATTTGATAAAATCATAAAAATACATCTTTGATACATCAGCTAAAATGTGTTTATATATAAATCACACCATCACACGTCTCCTTCGATAAATTAAACAAAGTTGCATCTGGGAATTAAAAATAAAGATATAGAAAATGCATTTAGGGACCATTCAAAAAGTAAGTATCAGGAGGTAAGGGTTAAAAACTACAAAAAAAAGTAGTACCTTGAAACTTTAGATGGGAGTTACTTGAAGAGCTGAAACTTTCAGTACTTAATGTCTAATTTTTATAATAAGTCTCTTCCCTGACATTGTTTTTTAATTTAAATGATTTGGCGATAATTAGCGACAGAAGCAAATTTTTCATTTTTTTGATGTTACACCTTTAAAAACTACAAACTAGTTTTCCGCTTATAATTTAAGAATGTATTGTCAAATTTACTCCAAACTTTGTGTGCTATTTCATTGTCCTATTCCCATATAAACACAGTTCAACTAATTTTGTGTTTACATGACAATGAGTAGACGTGAAACCCTTCTCTTGATTTCTTCTTACTCAAAATATTTGTGAAGAAAGGAAGGACAGGATCCCTGATCCGGGATATAAAAAAGCCATGTAGACTGGGAGCTCTCGACATATCTTTTCATGTCATTTTCCTCAGAATTTTTAATAGTTTAGACCTCTTCGTTAGG
>JAYRBV010013037.1:0-13349 GCA_036023255.1 Mitrocomella polydiademata
CGGCTCGGTTTTATATAGGCGGCGTGAGTCACGGTAACTGCCAGTATATAAAAAAACGCCCACCCAAAGAACGCTCTAGTATATCAAAAACGCCCTATGAACACCCTGGGATAAATCTGATGTTCGCGGCGTCGGAGTCCATGCGGCAACTGTTAGTATATCAAAAACTCCCACACCCAAAGAACTCTCTGAGATCGAGGGTGTATAGTCAGTCTTTAAAATAGAAATATTACATCATTCTCTTCGTTTTTTTATAAAAGTCTCTTAAATGTGTTTGTAAAATCAAGGCAAATTTCATCAAAATGCCTCGTTCTTCCAGTCTATTTTATAAGGTTTTGACAAGTGAACATGAATTGACTCATGTACTCTCTCTCTCTCTTTCTCTCAAATATACACTTCTCATTCCAGTACACCATATCACGCACGATAAGGGACCCACGTAATCCATCAGGTAAAATAAACACTTGTGGTCACGTCCCTTGTGAAAAGTATCTCATATTCAAATAGGCAGGTAGGAGGATTAATTTATAGCGAGCAAATCTATTTACATCTTACTAAAACTCTCATATAGCGGGGTTTTTTTTCGTCTTTGTAATCTATGAGTTTGTACAAGTGGAGTCCTTTCGTCGACTCTTCATTCAGTCATCTGCTTGAATTTTGTGTTAGAGTAGTCTTGTTTTGTTGAGCTTTTCATACCAAAATGTTGGATAATTTTTACTACTGAAGTCCTACACTTTGCTATAAAAAATTAGAAAAAAAAACATGTTGCTACAATCGTGCTACAGTCGCCGGCAAGTGAAGAGAGCGATACTGGTGACCGACGACGAGACACCCAAATCGCCAAGAAATGTTATACGATTTAAAAGATACTTTAAAAGAAAGGTAAAAATATCTATATTGTTTTCCATGACCTGTACCTTATCGGGCAAAACAATGTCGGACAAAAGTGACGAAATGTCCGGCGAAAATTTTGTCCAAGTTTTACACAAAGTTTGGGCAAGTTTAGAAAAAAAGTGACGAATCTTTTTGGAGGTGACGAAAATTATATCCGACGAAAATTTTGTCCGACATTGTTTTGTCCGATAAGGTATATATAACTTTAGCCAGAGTGCCAGTCTCTATCCAAAGAATGCTCTAACTATTTCAACCGCGCCGCATATTTTTAACTTTCGTGTTACCCGCTAAAGTTACGCTAACTCCGCTAAACTTAAAAAAATACGAATCATAGAAATAAGGTTATAACTTTTGTAGCTTTTTAGAAAGGGTTAAGAGAGAGCTTATAGCTTATAGCTAAAATATATAACTTATCCTCGCATCAATATCACATCTCATATATCCTATAGCGTGGACTATTTTTCTAAATATGTTACTAAAATGAAACTTTGTCATTTTGTTCAAATTCATTTCTTATTAGGCACTTTCTCACAAATTTTAGGCTCCATACCTTTGATTTATCCATTCAAAGATTATTATCAATATTTCAAGACGACATGCCAAAAATCAACTAAAATTTCATTACATTTCATATGTTTCACTTGTGTATTCTACAGCAACGATCGCTCAACCTCGATCCCAGGGCTCCGTTTATCGCTTTTTTAAAATCTCCGAGCTAGACGGCGCCCTGGGATCGAGATTGACGATCGCTACAGTGCATCAGTTTCAAGGCTTTTTTCCTTGGATATTTATACGCGGCGATAATTCCAACCGGATATATTTTTCTATACTCGACAGCATATATTCCTAGAAAGTTACTTAAACATAGATTTCCAAGCGATGACAATATGTTGATGGTGACGAAGAACATTTTGCGATTTTACTATATTTTTTGCTACATTGTAATGTGGTAATGTTACAAATATTTACTATAAAAATGCACTGTAAGGGCAATGTAAGGGTATGTTTTTAAGTTTTAGAACACTGCAACGTAAGTTAAGGTTGTTGTTTTTGGCCGTTACATACAGTCGTTTTATGGAGACGAGTGCCCCCTGGCTTTACAGGACGGCGGGGAGAATAGATTTTGCAATGGACTTAAAAAGTCGCAGATCTTGACAAAAATATAAACGATATCCTTTCATCGACGACTACGTGTATCAGAAATCGGAACTCTTAATATTATGTAAACAAGTTTTCAAGCATTCATAATTCACTTTGTCTGCGCAACATCCCCAGCTGCTTCGCAGCGGCAATTCGCTTAAAAGGTGGGATGTTGCGCAGACAAAATTCACTCTGCACGCTAATATTGGGAAAACGGGATAATCGGGGAAACCGCGGGACATTGAATCTTCTTAAACTCCCTCGCGCGAAGATCGCAGGAATAATTCACATAAATTCGTGAGAGGATGTTTAGAGTGCCAATAACTAGTCTGATTTGCATACATTGGTGAAACGGAGCGTGTTTTTTTCCGTGTTGTGTAAGGTCTGCGAATCAGCTACAATAACGTATCATATTTACTTTTCCTTCCCAGTAAGTACAGTCTTAATTTTGAAATATTGATTAACTTTTGTGTCGTCACACCAATTAGGATCGCGCCACGACCGTGCGATTTTCTTAAAAGTGGGGCGACTTTGATTCGCGCACGATGATGAAAGGTATGACTTTGTGAGATTTATGAAGAAAAAAATTGTTTTCAAAACCCACTGATTTTGACTAAACATAAATTACGCTAAGTAAACAAAGAAAAAACACAGCGTGATAAACAGTTCTACCATGTTTGTTTACATTTTTCTCTCCATATATTTTTTCTCAAGGAGAAAAAGCAAGGACATGAAATTAAGCCGTGTCTATTGTTACACGGCCAATCGTTTCGTGCGATCGAATAATCTTTTGTATTGTTTGACATGCCCCAGGTCTGCGCTTGCGCATAGTCACTTCAAAACAGTCTAGTATGGGAGTTGCAACGCAAGGAGCTATGCAGAGTGATTTGTTTACAGAAAAATATTAATTGTTGTGCTGGTATTATATATTACTTTCAATAGATGTCATTACTCATAAAACCACTAGAATATCACAATTTGAGTTCATTGGCGTAATTATTGCTTGTTTTTGATTGTGGTAACTATATCAAAACAGAATGTGCACCATGTAAACATATCATTGGTTTCTCTTGAAAAAGAAGATTGAGTGTCAATAATAAATAGATAGCCCGAACCAATAATGCAAGTTTAGCTGTCACAACTTGGAAATATTTATATGTGCTAAACTGCTAAAACATGAAAAGTGTATGCCAACCTTTCTAAGCTGGTACATAAAAGTATACATACACACACAGATATGGCGGATCGTAATTGCAAATTTTTCTCTCCCAACTATTTTAACCCAACAAAATGCCAGAATTGTTTCAAGGCAAAAGAACAACACGGAGAACAAGAACAGCCTTCGATGCCACCTGGCAAACAAGCGGAACTCAGGAAAGGCTCCTCTTTAAGGGTAAAGACAACTATTTCTCGTCTCGTCAAAGTGCCTTTCACAATCTCAAGACACAAAAATGTATAATACAGTTTAGTCATAGCCGCTATAAACAGTTACGAGACTAGTTAAAGTCCAGGCAGACATTTCAGCTCATTCGCAAAAATATATCATAATAAAACTTCAACACCAAATAAAATAAGACACATTTTATCACTTGAACATTGAATGGAATAATTTCTCTCAAATAACTGGTTAAAAATTTGTTGTTTTTATTTATTTTTCCGATTTTGTTTTTTCAAATGGCTGAATCATCTTTCATCTGTTATGTTATAGTATTTTCAAGGTGAAATTTAAGACCTCAGCATCTTTTTAAAAACCACAACTTTACAGTTTATGTCTGTGAATCTCAATCTCATCACGTAATTGAGAATAATGATTTAAAACATTTCTTCAAGTTTACTACCAAGTTAGTTTATGAACTATATATATAAGATATATATATACCATTTGATCACAACTTCCCTATATGACCTATATTATATGAATCAGATTGTATAAAGTAGTAAAGAAATGCATTTTGTTTACTTTTTTCCAAAAAAAGCCTCTACTTACAATTTGTAACTGGGAAAGCATCCAGTGTAATACAAAAATGTAAAACTGGGGGGTTTAAAGTTATTTTAATTCAGAGCAACCTTAAAAACCTCTTGTTGAACATATAAAGAAAATTCTTATTCTCTAGTTTAAGAACTGTTTGGGATTTCAATCTAACTAACATTCTGTGAACAAGAAGCCTCAAAGAAATTATATATGTGTTACATGTTGTAACAATATAATTACTTTGACAGCTAATTTGAATTTAAATGACAATCTACTGATTTGTTATCTGCCTCAAAGTAGGATGTTAATATGTCAATTTGTATGTCTGTAATAAGCGCATGATAGCTGCAGGCACGAGTCACTAAAAATATAATGGAATAATTTGAGGCACACATGTATTTTGTTACTTTGTCAGCTGAAAGTCAGGTAGAAAGTACAGTAACTGGAATAAAATTCTTGCAGAAATTTTTTTTTTATTCTTTTTCAAATTTGAGAAATGCATATATATATAAACAGCATCTGGCTTAAAAAATTTACTTTTAGCAAATGTTGGGTGCTGAAACATCAATTTTGTTTAAAAAAAGATAAGATGTACAGTGAAGTACGAGATAACTTTTATTTTGTCTTTCTCAGTCTGTGATCATGATTAGTTTGGAGCCTTTGACTAATTGAGATCTTTTGATGTGATAGCAAGCCATATTATCAAGTTTTGTGTTTTAGAAAAAAAAATCAATTTTAGATTTTTTGTACCCATAATACGTTGAGCTGTTGAAATTGTACTGTAATTAGATTTCTGGTTTGCATGCATGCATAGCATTCGGTTTTTTAACTTCACAAAGACACTTATGATTTGATTTTCTGATATAAAAACTGTGAATCTTTAACCTGATTAAATTAATTTTAGTGCTGTTTTTTCTGCACAAGTTTTGCTTTTCTCATTCCTTCTCATAGAAACTACTGAATGTGAAAAAAAAAATCAAAGGGTTTTTCCAAGCCTTTTTACAACTCGCCTGGAATACATGCTATTTTTCAAACCTTCCTCAAACATCAGAAGGAAAAAGAGCATGGTTGCAAACATTTAAATTCATCAACAGTTTTTTAAACAAAACATCTTTTATAAATTTGTGAACAATTCTGTACGCATGGTTTAACTCACTAAAAAAATAATAAGTAATTTGTTTCCGTTGTCGATTTCAATGTCTGGCCGTGTCTCAATTGTTTTTTTTTTATTTCTATTGTTTTTTTCTTTTGTTAAAATGTGCTCTTGGATTTCCACGTACTGTTTTCAACCCGTCGTATTTTTTCTTGAATGTTTAAAATTATGAGAGAAAAAAAATACGACGGGTTCCCGTCTATTTTACAACCAGTATAAACAGTGTTAAAAAATTAAATTTAAAATTGAGTTTAAAACTCTATTTATATTTACAACTTGAATGATGAAAATGCCTTCTTAACGTTTCAGAAGATGTATCTAGGGGTTATTCTAAGCACTTTTTGTTGTTACCATTTTTTAATTTTGATTGAGTTTTTTAATAAATTTAGCTCCACATAGTGGGGTTTGGAAAATTTTTGATCTCTAGATTGGTAAAAAGAGATTAGATTGGTCTTCAAATTTAGAATATGCGCTGCTGTTTTCAATGAGTGTACAGTAAAAGTGAAGAAATTTGTGCCTGGAACAATCCCTGGATCTGATCTAGGAAAAACGTCATACTGCATGATAAACCTTCAGTGTCTTTATAAGTCATTTTATAGCCTACTCAGACGTTGAAATGACAAAAACCATGCTCCTATAAAATTTTATTGAATAATTTTAGACCATCTCATAGATTCAGATGCAAATACAGATGACAACAGTTCACACTTAATAATCAAAATTATTCAGCATTAAAATGTGTGAAGAATCCCCTCTGATTATCACTAAACTTCCCAGACCTACTCTCTCTCTATTCAACCGCCAAATAACTCATTAGATTATTAGATTAAGACCCCCTCTTCATGTTTAGTTAACCTTCCTGGTATCCTCCCTCAGTCATGATCCTTGCCTTGCCTGTAGATCCTCTAAATTCCACTGTTTTATTTCTCAAATTACTTTCAAAAAACAAAAATACAAATTTTTGTGTGTTTATGACTGTTTTACTCGACAGTATATTGTTTCTTTTGCAACGGCTGGGACAATGTCTGAAAATACAGTGTAGATACCTTAGTGTAGATACAGTATACCATTTTTGTATCAGTATAGTATTTATAAAGCAATTAGTACTTCAAGTCAGGTTCACAAGTAAAGGATTCTTTATCAGTTGTTGGCCTAAAGATTTACAGATCACATAATTGTACACATTTCATAGCCTTTTTTTTATTATTAGTTCCTTTTAAAATTTATTATATATTATTTTTGCATTTTAGAATACACCACCTTCAAAGACAGTCTTGAAGGAAAGTATTCTTTTTAAAGCATCATTGGACAAGGAAGATACAAAACCAGAGGTATATGTGACACCCATTTACATATCTTTACATCAACTTTCCCCATCCAAATCTCAAACCCTTTGAACAAAGTACTATGGGGGACTAAAGGTGAATTTCCACTTGTCCACTTTTAGACAGGACAGGACATGGGCAAAAGTATCACGCTCTCTGGGAAAACTTTTCCTGCTCTGTTTGTACCTAGACAAAGTTGAATTCAGTTTAACTGTTCTCGGGACGTTACAGCACAGGAAGATCATAACCATTCCAAAATAGCAAGAATGGGTTTTTTAAATTGCTTCATGCGAACCAATCAGATTTCGTTACAACTTTATTCCAGTATGGCTGTCCTGTCCTGTCCTGTCCTGTTGATGCCCCCCAAAAAAGAAGTGGAAATCCCCCTTTAAGGCCATATTTAGATTTTTGATTAATTTCCAACAGGTGATAGAGAATTATACTACAGTCACAAAAAATATACAAATCATCTTCTACTTCTAATTGTCTGAAGGTTTATTTCCAATCTCTGAAATGAAGGTAGAATGGGTTTGACGTCAGGTGTGTGAGTGATTGATTTAAAAAAAGGAAATTAATTTTTCAGACAAAACTTTACACTTGTTTGTTGTTAAAACATATCCTTGTAATTTATGAGGTAACTCTCCAAACGCAGAATATCATCAATCTATGACAAGCTTTTATTACTTTCTAACTCTCTAATGAGGTGATGTATACAGTACAGTTGAATAATCTTTTGATTGAAAATTTTAAACATCAATTTTACAATAAAAAACTATAACTTTGAAAGGGGTAAAGTTAGAAGCTTTTTTTTCAGGTAAAAGTCATCAGCAAGAATCTTTTTTTCATTAAATATGAAAAAATGTTTGTTGTTAGTGTGTCAATTTTTTGGGCATACCGTTTGCAAAACTAGCTGTACACCCACACAAAATGTCCCCATTCGTTGGCACAAAGGGCCAAAATTCTTTATTTTTTATTTTTTGGCTGATTATTTGGGCCCATACCGGTCAACCAGTAGGGAAATCAGTCTGAGTATGGCACTGGTTGTAAAAGATATTCAACTATTTATTAGAAAGTTAATTTTATGGTTTCAAATTAAACTTTTTATCCATAGAGCTCTGGTTGCTGGTAGTTTTAAGAATGACCAAATTGAAATACTCAATTCTTTCTTCTTTGGCAGACATTTTCATAAAAAATTGTTTATACTGTAGGAAGAATAACACTCAGGATATGACTTTGAAACTATTTTAAACTCACACTTTTAACTATATCCTCTTTTAATGATGACTGAAATCAAAAATCTAAATCTGGTTTTTCTTTCCCCTCCTCACCCCCCCCCCCCCCCCTCCCGAGCTATGCCCCCCAACAAGCTAGACCTAATACTCCTTCCCCTCTCACCCTCTAATTATTTTTGGTCCTGAGTTTTAAAAAAAGTTCTTGTCCTTGAGTGCTTAAAAAATGACATACATCAATTTAAAAGAGGACAGATGTGTCTTCTCATAGATTACACTTTGTGAATTTTTTTTTATAGAGTTGGGAGAAAAACTATTTCAGACTGTTCTCTAATGGAGAACTACAAGAATTTGCAATCATTAACAGCCAGGTATTGTCCAATTCTCTTTTATAATGAGCAGAGGTTCTTGATATTGGTAGGATAGTTTGGGTGCCCAAATTCTTCAACTAAAAGTCAAGCTACATCGAATCTTGGCCAAGCTTCTGTACATTGAATCTTGGCCAAGTTACTGTACATTAAATCTTGGCCAAGCTACTGTACATTGAATCTTGGCCAAGCTACTGTACATTGAATCTTGGCCAGGTTACTGTACATTGAATTTTGACCAAGTTACTGTATATTGAATCTTGGCGGATCAATATAAAATATTGATAAATAACAGCTCTTACTTAAGCTTTAACACGATCCAACAATCAGAAACACTTCACATACTAAATCAACTATAAAAGTACCCTTTTGGCAGAAAAAACAGATATGAATAATTTTGTGTAAAATATTGCCTTTCCCATGAGAATTTGACGCTGCCCATTGATTCTAGGGTAGAACCTGATTGTTCAATTTGGTAGTTCCTCACGTTGTAAATAACATCTATATAGGAAGTAGTACTTCCGGTACTACTACGGAAAATTTTTTGCTGATGTAAATTATACTTTTGTCGACATGTTGATATTGCCTTGTTTACATCGGCTTTTTTTCGCTGTTGTAAAAAATATTATTTTCAAAGGCTGTCACTTAAAATTAACCCACCTCATAAACTTTTTGCCTCTTTCAGGTGGACAAGGAAAACATAAAAGCCACTGTTATGCTACAAGAGTTCATTCGTATGTTAGACGGTAAAAAAGAATTAGAAGAAAACCTTTGTTTTGGGGTCAAGACACTACGCAGCACCATATACTTTAAGACAATATCCAAAGTAGATTATGAGAATTGGTGGAAAGAATTTAGCTCCTTTGTGGCGGCACCTGTAATCAAACGAACTCAGAGTTAGTGACTTCATTTTATCAATATTGTGAATAGTTTGAGGTGATAAATAATTTTTTATCTGTTAATGTTTGGAATAGGCTGAGAAGCTGTAATTTGGAGTTTTCAACAAGTTCAACTGATCAGACATAAATATGTCAAACTCAAAAAGCAAATATTTTTGTGAATAATTCTACTACTTATTCTGATAACTGCAACATGAAAACATTCCCAGTTTTATAAAATTGCATCGTTCTTTTAAAAACTTTGCAAACTGCAATTGTAATTTTTCCAACTAGTTTTAAGATGTACCTCATGTTTATGTTTTAGGAAGTACTTCTGAAATAATTTGACAATAATTTTAAGATGGGAGCGCAAGTAATAATGTGTTCCTTAATTTTATTTTATAGTGATTTTACATTTACATTGATGCTTTTGGACTAATTTCTTTACAGGTGTCAGTTCTGGGAGCTTCCAACGTGCAAGCAACTATACAAAACCAAACTTATCTAAACAATTATCCCTACCCACTGCAAAACCTGCTAGAAGTCAAACACGATCATCTAGATCATCTTCATCATCAACTATACCAGAGATTGATCACACAGAGGTATAAATATAACCTTGTCTTCATTTTGAAATAGTTTTTCTATAATCCATGCCTCATCTTATCAATTTTTCGACAAGCTGGCTCTCACTCAAACCTTTCTAGTAGTAGAAGGTCAGATGCTCATTGATGCGCTGTGCTAAGGCATAGATCTCACTTAAGTCCAAAACCTTAATACTTTAGTTATAATTTGTTTTGCTTCATTTTTTTGTTATTCGTTTAATTGGCTGTTAGGCGATGACAACTTAATTTGTTGTTCTATGGGCCCTACTGACCCAAGTTTTAGACAAATGGAAAAAATAAAAATAATTGATTTTGAATAATGTAAAAAAATTGTTTTGCTGTTTTCTTCATTTTGTAAACAGAAACTTTAAAAAACGGAAAAACAATGTATACACAAAATGTACAGACGTCATTATAGTGAGAAAAATAGTATTTTTTAAAGGGATGTCTAGACTCTGCACAAAAAAATGTCCTTTTATAATGAATATTTTTTCTTTACAAAAGCTGACCCTTTAAATATGAAAAAAAAAAATTATTTTACCGACCGACCGACCCTATATTACCCTTGTCTGCCCGTAGAACAATAAATTAAGTTGTCATCGCCTTAGTATGATATTAGAATGTCTGACTTTCTAATTGTGTTTTCATTTGGAAGAGGCCAATTTATAGGCTATCAAGAAAACTTGCATATGTCAGCCAAAAAACACTTATAGCTCATGATAAGATGGAGTCACGCTAAATCTAATGCCAAATAATTTAAAGGAAAGTTTGGTTGTGGGAACATACACAGTTTCCTTTTTTCTTTTATTTTTTGAAACTATGCTCCACGCAAAAATACTTCTTTCATTAAAGAAATAAAATAAAATAAATCAAAATTTTTAGGAAGGAGCTACTGTACTGTAGATTAATTTCAACTCCCAAGAAAAAGTTTCATTTGGTATGGCATCATATCATGCCGGTCTTCTGCAAACGCACTCTTTTAAAACACAAAATCCATTCATGTTCATGGAATACATTTTAAAGACCTTTATAAATACTCTCTCATTCATGAATACTAACTGCAAATGAATAGTTGTTGGGATCGTGCATACCTGTGAACCTTATTGCATTACTAGATTAGTTCCTTTTTCAAGTAAAAATTGTCATGTGCCAAGTATTTCAACTTCAAGTAAGATTACACTGTATATACCGAGAACAAGCAATTTCAAGTGTTTCTCATATTTGACCCAAGTCTCATTCTGTTTATTCCCGGAAGTCCCTACCTTGATGCTATTATTAGAAAGTGCATGCACGTTATAGTGTTCATGTTACAAACAATCATTAAAAAATAAAACAATTGCCATTCTGCTTTTGTTCTACGTAATTATAGCTGGTCAAAACTGTTTGTTTCCACTGCCAATAGTTTTAATGAGATACAAACCACTAACGGAAGTTGTTTCAATTTGTTACTCCTACAGAGATATACATGCCTCTCTTGTTGAATGTTTTTATGTGTGTGATTTTTCAAGTTGAGTGCATGGCATATGATATTTCTATTGGATGTGCAGCAGCAGCATTTATGTATAATGGATGGTATGATGATACATGAATAATTTATAAATGAGATTCACACACACCAAAGTGTTTTGATTACAAAAAAAAGTTGGAACATATAGAAAGCTTTTGATATTTGGGTGAATGGATGATTTACTGAGTGAACCATTGGTATGTCAATAAGCTATTCATTCTTTTTCATCAACAGTTCTCGTAAAAGATATAGACAAGATAAATTGTGGTCTCTAACTGCTCTTTTCTTGCTCTGCGTGGTAGCAAGATGGAATGAATGTCTGAGCTCCCTTGTTATGCACTTTCCAGAAATTAGTTTTAAAGCTTGTCTTGTTATATCAGAGATTTGAGTTATGATATTTGTATAATTTAGAATTATGGTCTCTAGCTCGTTTTTTGTTATGGAATGTATGCTCCATTGTTATAGACTTTCCAGAAACTAGTTGAAAGGTTGGAGCTGTAGTACATTTCACTTTCTTGAATATATATTTGATTGTTGCATATATATTTTGCTTGTTGAACGCATATTTTGATTGTTGAACATATATTTCAATTTTGTTGAACAAATATTCCTAATGTTAAATATTGCTACCAATACTCAACCATAACTGGATGGTTTGAAATTTGGTTTCTAACTGCTCTTTTTTTGCTATGTGTTGAATGATAGAATGGGTGTCTTCGCTCCGGGATTGTTATTTACTTTCCAGAAATTAGTTTGAAAAGCTGGTGTTGTTAAATCAGAGATTTAAGTATAATTATTGGAGAGTGCAAATAGAAATGTCTTATCACGCAGGAATGGAGAATTCTAGTGCGGACTGTTAAATTGTCTTATACTGTATTATAATATTCCTATTGAAATTTATGAGTGTTTGTTGATAATTTCCTTATGGAGATTTCAGGGAACTATTTTCGTCAAGGTTTCAGGTTTTTCTTTGTTACTTAGATAAAAGAGATAAAGTTGATCAGATGAAAAGGTGAAATGAGAGAGTTTTCATTATCATTGAAATAATTACATTGAAAATTGAAGCGAGGATTTATAATTCTGCTAGAATACATGGAAAGTCCATCATTGCACCTTCATCTTGTTATGAATGTCTTGCTACATGTCAGCTTTGTGGTGACATTATTTTAAAAACATATGGTTTAATAATAATAAGCATTTCGAAGGAGAAAAAACAAATCCTTCTTAATTTATGCAGTGAAACAGAAGACATGTACAAGTGTACAAGCAATCTGTGACACTTTAAACGATGTTGACTTGGTTTTAATTTTCAAAACATGTTCTCTCTTTTAGAAGGGTTTGTTGACTTTGTGTGTAAAAAAGGTTCATGTTTTTTTAGTTTGACAAGTCCAGTTTTGTGTTGATTAGTTTATAAGATTAATCTTTGGACCTTTGGCATTTTTAAAGGCACTGTTTTTTTTTCATTGTTTGTTGTTCTCTTTGTAACCCTTTTGACATTTCTATTTTGTTGTGATTGTGTGTTTGTTTTATGTACTAAAAAGTGAAACCAACTCAAAAAGTTATTACTTTATTAATTTGATTATTTTTTTATTCTAAATTTTTCATTTTGGTGTGAAAAAATAAAACAACAACTATAGAAATATGAAAAAAATAAAATAAAAATCAGTTGAAAAATATAACATAATATTAGCTTTGCTTTATCTGCTTTTTGGAAGTGAATTATTTTTTATTTTTTATTTTTTGTTGTTGGTTGTTTCATTTTAACCATGCCTTCTTGTTGCTTTCAAGTTGATGAATGTGTTTGTGTTGTGGGATGGTACACGTTTCAAAAAAGGAAGGTATTTTTAAGAACAACATATTCTTCTACTTGTCTGAAAGAATGTGAATACTGGAAAAACTATTATAAAATAGATCCAGTAATTTTTTGACTTGATATTGTGGATTAGCAAGGATCTTAGCAGAAAAGTTGACGTTTAAAAAAAACCTTTTAAAATATTAAGCATAATGGTGGACCGGCTTTATCTGGTGTTGAGAACTACTAGTTTCAAGGCTAATAATGTAAACTCTCTTTCTTCAAACAATGTTTTGATTGTTGGTTGGTGATCAATATTGAGAATGTATCATATAGTTTGCGTTTCAATTCATGGTCAGCCTTTCTTTCATAGGAAAGCAGGGATTTTTCCAAGCATTTTTTACCACCATTATACGGTGGTAAAAACTCAATCACTCACTTATTTCTACTTCAAAGGGATTTTTAAGAAAGTTACCTGGTTTATAT
>JAYRBV010013070.1:0-13340 GCA_036023255.1 Mitrocomella polydiademata
ATACCAGGTTAGCATATTTCTATAAACCTTTGAAATTTGAAAGGTTTAACACTTGAATTTGATTATTTGTACCGGAGAATTTTTTCCTGCGTGTGCTGATAGAGAGTAACCCTGGTAATAATATTAGGGGTCAAATCAGGGTTTTCAGGGTAAAACCCGGGTTACCCTGATAAAACCCTGATAATCAAAATTTGAAAAAATTGAGATCAAGGTTTTTTCAAGGTTATCAAGGTTAAAAAATTAACGAAAAAAATGGATCAGGTTTTTCAAGGTTTTCAGGGTTTATGAGAAAAGTCAAAAATTCTATGAGCAAGGTTTTTTTGAGGTTTACAAAGATTTTTTTAGACTTAGAAATTTTTCGGAAAAAAAATCGATTTTAAAGAAGAAAAAGGTTTTTTTTAGTGAGATTTTCAATATTGGTCAGATTAAAAAAAAAAACGCTTTCTGTTTTTAGACTTGCGATGTCTCAATTCTGATATTCTCATAACAGCATGTAAACATATACAGCTACACCGACGATTTTTTTATTTACATATCAGATTTAGGATTTTCACAATTAATTTTATAAAACATATATATACTAGAGTTTTTTCTGATTCACCCTGTACACGGATCTCATTCTCCCATGGCTTCACCAAAACAAACAAAAAAAGTCAACTTACTAATTCCAATAATAAAAAGACCCAAACTTCTTTGGTTTAGTATTTTCTTTTCTTCTCTTCTAATTATTTCTAATTTTTTATCTACAAGACAAAAGCAACAAAATTATCAGAATGCACGGCGTTGAATTAAAATGCTAAAGAAAACCAATAAAGTCAAAATGTCTTTAAAGATGGTGTTTTGAACCAATTTACTCTGACATCATAATTTTTATAACGTAATACATCTTGAAGATACTATAATGATATAAAACGTCTCACCCCAACAAACAACAAAGAATTTGTGTTACACTTGACCCGTCTCATACATATTTTCACCTGTTTCAAGGGAGTTTATTTAAAACTAGCTGACTGCTTACGCACAATGCATAAAACCTGCTGTTTATGAAGCACGCCCACAATAAATAAGCACCGCAAGGAATAGTGACTATGGCTATAATATTAAAAAAGAAGACGTTTATCAGTCACCCTCAACGTTATTTGGGATCCTAGCAACACATAAAAAATTTTCGTTGCCATCAATAAAAAAAAGTTTCTCCAGTATTGATTCGACAGGTCCAACCAAAACGGTTTCCCTAAAAGAAAAAATAATAAAACTGTTTAATTTTGACTTCATTTTGGTGGATAGACATTTACAGAAAAAGTATTAAAAATAAAAACCTGTCCAACACGACTTGCATCACTTGACTGGAATTCCAGGATTCTACAACTGCCCAATTCTTTGGCCTCTTCAATTCAAATCCGACAAACGAAACTTTGGTTTCAGATTTATCAATTATAAAGTACTGGAAAACCACGATCTTGATTTGGCCTTCAAGGTCAACCAGTGCTACGAAGTTAACAGTCTTAGAGAACCTGTATGCTTCGCACGTGTAAATTGTTCCCTTAAACTGTATCCGCAAACACTTTTTGGAGTCTCCATCGTGCTTTTGGCATCTACCTCCAAACGAAATTGCTGTCTTGCCAATTTGCTTAAAGTTCTGGTTCCTATAAAAATGGTATTTAACATTTTTATATACAGATTTTAGATTATTCTAAGCACTAACCTTTACCGCAGTTTTTGTGTTATAAGATAGATTCAGTTTTATGAACACTTAATTTGTATCACCCAAAAGTTGATATATACCAAGTTACTTAAAAATTCCTTTGAAGTAGAAATAGGTGAGTGATTGAGTTTTCAAAACTCTATATTTTACTATATTTTATTAAATAAATCTTAGTGGCTTTGTAAAGTAAAATCTTTAAGCAAATACTTACTGGTTCCTGTGACCCAACATCTCCCTCAGATACTCCTTTACGACATCACTTGTACTTGGAGAAGACATCATCACGTGCACATTCTTTATTGATTGGAACATACCAATTATCTGGTTTTTGGGATATAAAGGTTCAATATAAAAAAAGTTTTTAAATGTTTATAGTATAGTACAGTATAGTATACTATAAGATCAATATTCAGTTAGACACAATAACAAATATTTTCTCGTAAAACATTTGAGTACACTCTGTTTTAATTCCAATACCTGCTTGCATCCATCTTTGGTTCCGTGCACTTGCTTTATAATGGTCCCATTCAGACTTTCAAAGCCGAAACAAGACCAGCTCCAAAGAGGACCACACAGTTTTACAAAGTCAACCAGGTGTATAAGATTGTGGATATTTAGTCCACATTTCCCTTTGTTATACTCTGAAAACAGAAGTTTCATTGAAAAGTTTCAGAAAAAAACAATAGCCTAAATGCTCGTGAAAAAATGAATAAAAAATATCAGAACTCGAAAAATATATCTCATATTGTACTCTGTACTATGCGATAACTAGTATATATACTCACTATACAGTATTTCAAAAGACTTGTAAAAGCTTCGCAAACAAGAATCTGCTCGATGAAGCTCTTGTCGCGAAATGGTAGTCCCAAGGAGCAAGTGGATTCCTTCACAAAGCAGAGCGAAATGTTCCCAGTACTGATCAGGCAGAATGTCCTTTAAGCAGGGAAGGGAGTAGTACAATAGCCAAGCTCTCAACTCATTAGCTATGAAAAAAGAATGCATTAGAATGACAGTCGCAACATAGTTTGCCATAAAAATATAGTTATGGGAAGAGTAAAATTTACCTTTTAAATGTCCAAAATTCCCTGTTAAAACTCTGGGCCTCCTTGAAATTGAGCCAGGCGGTTTCATTATTTTAAGCCTTTCGTCTACATCTGCAACCTACAAAATAATTTAAGAGGTTCATTGCTGCAAGTAAAAATACAATGTTTACCTGAAGTGTTCTTAAGTTCGTGTATTTAATTTTTAGTCTTAAAAAAACATCATTTTTGTATTTCGCGGACATAAACTTACTAAATGACCAATAAAGTAGGAAGGATACTGTTTCTGAGCCTTGTAGAACACTTTATGCTCTGAAGGTTCAAACCAAAGAGCCAACAGAGCTTTCACGATGCCAAGTAAAATGCCATGCATGTAATCAGGAACCATGCCATCCACAATATCAAAATACTTTAATTCAGTTAGGATGCATGGTCCTTTCAATCCGTTTACCTATGGTTTATGAAATAAAGTATATATATACACGGTTGAAAGAAATTGTTATCTGCTTATAACAGTATAACTCTTTTAATATAATCTTTATCTGTGTTACCCTGCTCTCCATCTTATTCAAAATTGCAAATATAAGTCAAAAGGGTATATATATATCAACAGAGTCATAAAAGGAAAAGGAATCAAAATAATACCTTTTTAGTTTTAGTTGCAGCAAGTGAATCTTCTGAAAATTGTTTTGAAGATCTTTTCGGGGAATTCACTGCCATAGCACAAGGATATACATGTGAATATCCTTTCTTGTTTGGAATGTGATCCCCTGGAATCAAACAACAAGAACAACCAAAGTATCCATTGTGCTGGTTCATATTCATGAATTGGGCCTTGGCAATAAGATCCATGGAGCAGATAAGGGGGTAGGCGTGAATCTGTCCAAAACTGACTTGAAAACCTAATAGCAAAAAACAGTTACAACTACAAAGACTACAACAAAAATCAGTACAACTACAAACACTGCAACTCAATAATTTTGCGTGAATTATAATTCATATAATAAAATTTAATATTAACTTTTTTTTATTTCTTTATTTAACGAATATTTATAACTATAACTAACCTTGATTGAGCAAGTTTATTTCAGTCACAAAATGTTTCATCAGTGTTTCCGAAGGTGGTTTACCTCTGCCTTGCCAAATTCCCCACAAAACTGCATTCTTGCACAAAAACCTGTCAAAGAGCAAAAATTATACAGTGTGGTTCATTCTTTTGAATTTGTAGATAAAGAAAGTCGTAAAACACTAAAAAACATTAAATAAGTTTTAATGACTTCCTCTTTTGTAACACCAAATTTAGAACAGTATTTTTTGTGAACCACCCTTTAGTGTTATATGATACAGATGATTTTGTCTATATGTGTGGGTTTACCTCTCTTTAGGTGGCACCTCGTTAATGGCAACATATACTGGCCACAGCTCTACTTTTGAAGATTTAAAAAGCGCCACACCGTCAGTATTGAGAACGAGTGTTATCTTCATTTGATCTCTTGGAAGTCCTGAAGATAATGACCTGTGGAGATCTCCATCTGAAACATCTCTCATTAAATCAGATGGATGATAGATGGACGAATTCATCTTTTCCCACATACCTTTTCCTGCAAACAATTAATTGATAAATACACTATATATATATATATAATACCAAGAGAATGTTTTAACTGCAAGTGTGGAACCCTTATAATAATATGGTATAATTATACTTTCGATTATGCTTTTCAGTTGAATTTCCATTGGCAAAGTTATGAAAAACTTGTTTTTCATCTTCAACTGCTGATTCCCTTTGTATCGTACTCTAAAAAATAATGAAAGCGCAAATACTAACCAACACATTGAATTCAAAGAATATCGGACAAACATTGAGTTAAAAAATATAATTAAGATTATGGACTCATGCAAACTGTTTTACCCTTTGCAATTCACTGTTTGGCAAATTGTTTCCATACTGTCCTTTGGCCATAAGCATTTACAGATTTCACAATACTCGTGTACCTCTGTGGTTGTTTTTTCTTGCTGCCAACCTTCAACAACCTTTCTTACAACACTCAGAGGACTAGCCTCAGTGAACTTTGGCATATGGAGCCCAACAAGCTTTAGAAGGTCTTTTATACCCTCGCCAGAGAGATTATGTTTTACAGCAAAGCCAAGAACCAGAATGGTATGATCCTGGCGGGAAATTTTACTACACTTATAAAGCCATTCATCGTCATCAGGTAAACCGTCATCATCAGACGAGTCTACTTCCTCTTCACTTTCATCAGTTGTATCATCTTTAAATAAAATCGGAGAATTATATACAAAAACAAAACAAAACAAATTCATTCCCAATTTCCAATTAGATGGTCATATTAGAAGGTCCCCCAGAGGTCAATCTGCATTAAATGCTTTTATTAAAGCATGGGTATCAGAAAATGTTCACTCAAACAAATACTGAAAACATAACACGCAGATTATGGAAAGGAGAAAAAATTGCTGAATCATGCGCGCCCGGCTACCGGATGCTGCCCTCTCAAACTATTCCCACAAATTATCTGAGTACGAGTTGTGTTTTAGTATAATATAACTTATTTTTATTGAATGAACAAGTTCTTCATTGTTGCCTGGACATGACCATAAAAAAGAAAGAAAACTACAAAAGTTTTTGTAACAGGAAGTATCTAATGATCAGTACGGCACATAACCTTGATTGGGTATATACATACTATATTAGCATCAATTGGGTAATAATAGAGGAGTTCGCGGTTGCGCATTGCATCTTTCATTATCGCGTGTCCATAGGATTTCAGCTGAAATGGGGACAAACTTGGTCTGCTAACTTCTAGACCCCCACTCCTCTTAACGGACCAACGAAAAATTTGCAGCGAAAAAGACAACTTAGCAAATTAGACTCCACGCCACGCGCTCAAAAAATATCCCGCTTGCTAATTGATCACATCATTGATAACAGTCAAGGAATGTTTTACGGAACCGATTGAGGTTTATGTGCCGTACTGATTATATAAGTTTTAAGTTTCACATACCCTCCAGATCATCACTTATAGAATCTTGATCATCATTCACATTGTCATCATCTTCATTATTATTTATACAATGAAATCTACCAGTACCAGATACATGATCCTCTACAGCTGCACAAACCGAACTATTAACAGTACCAACTTCTGGTCCTTCTTCTGGTTCAATTTCTGTTGATGATGAATCATTACGTGAATTATTGCCATCATCATCATCCCAAGATTGTTGCTGTTGATGATGGTGGTACTCTCTCGCATGGCGCTGAACATTAAATCTTTTATTGCTTTTATAAAAGCAACGACTGCAGACAAATTTACCCTCAGACTTCAGATGAATTATATCAATACCATGGTTCATTTTATGGCGGATCGTCGACCAGCGACCAGCGAATCAATACACCAAACCACTGCCGATAGCTACCATCTTCAAAACTAAACTAACCGGTAACAACATATTAACATGCACGGAAACATGCGCAGAAGGTAAAAATAATATTCCCGCCAAACAAAAATAACATTAGCCTATGTTCGGCTATATCAAAAACGTAGCTAGCTATTACAATGTACTTTGGCACCGAACATAGGCTAATAATAACAACATCATCGGATCAGACGAAATCGGACGTTAGCTTAGCCAGCAAGGAAGGAACACAAGGATGGGTGAAGGAGAAGGAGAAATGATACTGGATTATGAGTATTCTATTGGATGGTTTTATGAGGGGCTATATACTGATATATCCTGAATGCACGCACGGGAAACTCTGAAAATGGTTATATGAGAAGGGGGATGGTTAACTTATTCTCCCGCCATCTGTGGCAACTTATAAATATAACTTGTGACACCCTTAAGCTATTTAGGCTCTCCCTTTCTGTAGTATTAATTCACTCATTCCTTATTCTGTTATTTATCTATGACTATTATATATAAAGAAAAAGATAAAGAAATGTCACCGCCGGTTCTAATAATCCGATGGGATGATGATACTACATCGATAATGTCACCAGAGAAACTGTTTTTTGAGGGGGAAGTTGAAGAGGGGAAAGCTGTCCAGTATTCCGTGAGTATGGTTATCTATATAATAAAACGCTATGTTTATCCCAATTTACCAACGTCACAAACGAACACTTGGTCGCACTTACTATGCGTTTTGGAGCGGCTTCTTTTACCCAAAATAAGACCAATGCGTTAATTTTAGAGAAATATTACCAATTTTTACAAAAAAAAGTGAAGTTTTAATAGATTTTACTACTGGCATATATCTCCCCGCTTAGTTTTACCTAGGTAAATTTGGCAATTTCCGGAAGTTCAAATTATCATATTTTTAGTTTGGTTAAATGCTAATAGGGGTAATTTTTTCACCAATGATCACAAATTTAATACTCAGTTTAGAACACGAATTATGAGACAATACAGATAAACATCACTTTTAACCTATTTCCTCATCCCTGCCCACTGTGTGTGTATTGATCTGGAAAATACATTTGACTGTTTTTTTTGAACAGCTTCGAATAGAGCGTCCGGTCTAGTCTGCCCAGTGATGGCGACACTTTTAGTCATATATTTTTTAGTATTTTAAAAAGTACAGCTAGATTTGAATAAAGCACATAGGTTTATTGTTTTAAAACCTGTACAATTTCTTTTATATTAGTTCAGTGCTGCGGGCAAAAAGGTCCAGCGTTGGGAAGGAAAGGTTGAGAGGGTATTTGGTAAGATGAGACTATATGACTTTAGAGAGAGCACAGTCCAGAAGATTATGAATTTTAGCTATTATTTTAGGGGCCCACATCAGGGTGTTATATAGCCAGCCTCTGTGTATAACAATGTTTCTCAAAGCACTTTTATCTATCATAGCAGTTTAATTTAAACAATTTAATTTTATCATCCCGCATTGTTCTAAGAAGTTTTAGCACGCATTTTCCGCACAAATTGTTAATATACTGTATAGTATTTCATATTGAGACAAAAAACAACATAACACTTAAATTACATTTTGTTTGTGTGTTTGTTCCATTAGGGTCACAAAAAGAGGCAAAAAACCACCTAAACGTGATCTGTGGAAAAATAGATTTTTTTACACAACAAGATGTCAACGGGAAAAGGAAACGGAAGAAACAATCGTATGCTGATCTGGGTAAAAGAGTTTCTTATTAGTATTTTGATATGGGTGGCTACTAATCCTGGAAAAAGTTTTTCTGAATTTAGTGAAATTTATTATATATCATAGAAGCTGGAAATAATAGTGATGAAGAAGAAAAAACAAAAAAAACAAAAAAACCAAAAAAAACATCAACGTCAACAAAGACAAAGGTAAATAATGTCCAGAGGTTTTATTTCCAAAAAATTCAAAGTATATCTATTTGAACAAATTTAGAAATAAACAGCCCAAAACAATGATTTTCAAATGTCTGATTCATACGAATTGAAATGTTTTGTGTTCTTCATATTTTAGCCAAATAAAGTAGCAGATGTTGCATCGCCTGATGTAAGTAAAATTCTATATTATCGTGAGATACAAATGATCTAAGCAATTATAAAGACCTTCCTTTTATTTGTTTCTTCGACCACGCTCAATTTCATTTTTTCTCTTAATTTAGTATCAAACTGAATCTCTGGATGCAATTACAGTAAGATCTATAATTATTTTTCTCTTTTAATTCATGTAATCATGTTATATATTTGTAATTGTTAAATTCTACGAATTACATTTTTTAGTATCAAGCAGATCCAGTTAGCAAATCATTAAAGGTATTTTATATTGAAGTTTTATTGCTTTACAATGTACCTTGCATCATTCTGTTACATATATATATATTGTTATTCTGATGATACATTGACCTTAAAATGTAGTTTTGGTAAAATTTATTTTTAAGCTTCCAACTCCTGTTGATGACTATGTTCCTGAGACAGCAAACAGATTGCAGAGTAGGGAAATATTAAATTTCTGTCATTAACATATGCGCGTCCTCTAAATATTGATGTAAAATATTTTTCTTCTTTCCGTGTTTTAGTAGATACATCACCATTGCGTGATGCAAGTTTGCTGTCCGCGATGTGGAATGGTATACATTGAGTTGATGAATAAACTTTGGGTGCAATTTAAAAATAAAAAAACAGAAGTTATCATTGAGCCAAAAATTTCCTCCATTACAATGTAAATTTATAAAGCATGCAAGCATAATTTTTTCTTCTTGTAGAAACTTCACCTGCCGTGCAAAATACCACAATGGCAGTTAGCCAACAAGGTATATATGGTTTTAAACAAAATAGCAAACAATTTTGAAACAACAAACACTGATCATTTATTAAATAAAAGAATGATTTCGATTTTTTTTTTTTGTTTTAAACCTTTTAGATTCTACTCCAATACGTCGTAGAGATCAGGTAGATAATTTATATGAATATCTCGGTTCTTTTTGTACAAAAATACATTTTAATATATATTATACACTTCCTGTATATGTTAATGTAATTGTTTTCTTTTTGTATTTCAGTCGGTATATACAAATTTGGCTACGTATAGTAGTAGTACAGCCACAAATACAGCCAGAGCTAATAACCCATTGAAATTACTTTGTAAGTTGTAAATTCGTGAATAATATAATAGTTATCTTTTTTTAATATATCCCATTAGCAATAAAAAAGCTAATCTATCACACGAAATTTAGCCTGATGAATAGATAATCTTGACTTTATGGCTTATTTTATTTATAGCGAACTCTAGCCCTACAACTATGGCCGTTGCCAGCCCTACCACTCAGGCCGCTGCCACTCAGGCCGCAGCAAACCCTCCTCGTCCAATTTACAATAGAGTAATTAATGATTTTTCCTGCTACTGTATCTATCTATGTGTTATTTATCCAGTCATTATACTACTGTATATATTACTTTTATACTTGATAAAGACACTGACTCGTATGTGCTGAAATATTGTGTAAATCTACAACTTGTGTTTTTCATGTTTTTATTCACGCACACAAGATTTTAACCTGACTCTTCGTTTTGTACATATAAATATATATATATATATATTCGTTTCAGTTTGGTCTTTTGGAGGATCCTAATCAATGTAAGTTGTAAAATATAGCTAACCTGATGTTTTTAAATAGACTGTAAGCTAAAAATAGCACACAGTTACTCGATTAGCTAATTACACAAAATTCAGCCTAATGAATATATACTCTTGACTTTATGGCTTATTTTATTTATAGCGAACACTATCACTCAGGCCAATGCAAGCCCACCACCTCATGCAAATATTAGAAATCATGCGCTAGTTTATCAATGTAAGTTGTAAAAGATAGCTAATCTGATGTTTTTAAATATATTGTAAGTTAAAAAAACACCCACTCGTATTCGATAAGCAATGAAAAGGCTGACCTATTACGTGAAATTAAGTCTATAGATGATATACCCTTGACTTTATGGCCTATTTATTTATAGCGAATCCTGCAACTCTCGTCGCTGCACAGGTTGCAAACGCTTCCAACTACGAAAGGGTAATTAATAATTTTTGCCCCTAGTCTATTTATGTGGTCTAGCATTTATCCAGTCATTATAATGTATATGCTACTTTATACTTGACTATCTTAACCTGACTTTTCTTTCATATATATATATGAATACTTGAAAAAGCTGTGATAGCAGAAACATGTTGTGAAAAAGTACTTGCCTTGTTTTTATTCCAACCACCAATATCTATTTACCTAGTAGCCAAAAAGCAATGTGTTGTGATTTTTCTATATTATAAGATTTATATATTCATTTTTTTTAGATTGGACTTTTGGAGGATCAAAACCGGGTTTTGTTTGCTCAGAATGAAACCCTTCAGGCCCAACTTACTTCGGTAAGAGAAGAGTTGATGGGCCTGATGGCAAGGGTAGACGCTCGTTTGGTGAATGAGGTGCAAGGACCAGAGGTAAC
The DNA here is from genome assembly GCA_036023255.1 of Mitrocomella polydiademata. Taxonomy (NCBI): domain Eukaryota; kingdom Metazoa; phylum Cnidaria; class Hydrozoa; order Leptothecata; family Mitrocomidae; genus Mitrocomella; species Mitrocomella polydiademata. The sequence continues at coordinate 10,684 of JAYRBV010013070.1, forward strand.
TGGACTGAATACTGTCTTTGTTATTTATTAGAATAAATAGTTATTACCGCATTGTATCCTATTATACCCTATTATACTGTATGACCTCTGCTATTATACATCAATTAGTTAGAAGACAAAGAACCAAAAAATTTATCACAGTGAAGGTATAACGAGGCTGATCTGACTAGTTTTCATTTATCTATAGGATACAGAAGAAAATGCAGGCTTTGATAGAGTAAGTTTGAACAGTTGCTACTTTGTAATTAGCTTTTTATCCTCTTTATTTTTTTCTGTGCAATTTATGCCCTCGGCTATGCCTCAAAAAATATATCATAAACAAAAATCGCGGTAAATATATGAAAGGCCCGCAAAAATAGCGTTATGGTACTATTCTTCACCATTAACAACACCAAGACTGTTGTTGTGTATTCTAAAATCGAATCATGAATCATAGATGATACAAATGCATTATTATTGATTAAATTCTTTACTTGATGTTTTAGAGATTACTCAATCAAGTATCAAAGACGGCAGCCAATGAAAATGCGGCAATCCGCAAGCTCATGGATGTCCTTTTCCCAAAAGAGCTGCTACTGACATGTTCAGTATTGGGAAAGGACTCCACTGGCAAGGGGATTGCCCGCGATTGCCTGCCAAGTCTCCAACGGCGATTGGTGTACAGTACGTTATTCATTTTATCTCATCACGAAGTTAAGATTATCGATATTTAAATTTTGTCTTTCAATCATTTACTTATCCTTCTCTTTTAGAATATACGAGGAAACACTGGGTTGCAACGCGAAAGGAGTCGAATATAAATAGGACTATGAGGGACTACATGAAAAGTCTACAAAAAAGGGAAAAGAAATAGGTTGTACTGTTATAGCTAGATACTATAAATTTTCCCTCACAAATCAACGCAACTAGTCGCATCAAGATTTCTTTTTCTTTTTTTTTGCAGGTTTTTCGTGTAGCCCCTCTACTTAGTAAGTGTTTTGGAGGCTCATTCAGGAATTTTACCTAACAATAACAATTTTAACTAACAATTCTATCTAGCAAGTCTATTCAATTGATGGGGGAAGATATCATTTCATTCCAGAATTGACCTGCAAAACACTCACTAAGTCATTCATACGAACTTTCCATTAAGAGTCTTCGTTATTCTATTACTCCATTTAGCAGGACCGGTCCGATTAAAATATCACAACCATATCACACAATTCACATCCCATGAATAAAATGGGTTAGGCAGATTACGGGATTTAACAGATCCCTCCGCTCTGTTTTATAATATATCATAATTCATGCAATCCTAAAATTTTTCTCATGAATCTACTTCCTATAGTAATATATTTGATGGATTATTTTTTTTCATATACCCTGTATAAGTAAACTTAGTTTACTCATTATTATTACTACTGTAAATGTTGTTATTATTTGTTAACATTTATTTCTATAAAACTGTCATACGTTTATACAATATTTCCCAGGTTTTGTTCTATATATGTTCGTCTCATAATTGTTAGGAGTCCATAATTACAGAGTGTATCAAAGAAACCTTCTCTGAATCAATAGAAATCCATTGTTTAAAGTAGATTTTAGACTTTCTAGCTGACTAAACAGTCAATTTTTGCATTTGGGTAATTTTCTAATCAAAAGGATATACTGTACAGTCGTTGAGTTTTCCTTAAGACTAGGAAATAGCATCGAGTCGTTTGTATAAAAGTTTCTAATTGTATTTTTAGGACCAAGTAAATAAAAATGGCAGTTTTTAGTTTCACAGTAAAGGAAGTGACAGTTGAGTAGAGGATCCAATGCACTGGTAAGTTGAAATATTTCTTGGCGGAATATTTTAATTCTGACCCCTTTAGTATGTTCTTTTATTCTGGAATAGTGATATTCATATGTGTTTTTTTACGAATAGTTACGAATTTGTATACCAAGTTTTAAAGGACGAGACGATACTAGATTACGTACTTGAATAAATTCGAATGTGTTATGGGCTACATTTCTTCAGTTAAATTTTGTCTGAAGCACAGAAATTCTATCGAATATACAGAATAAGCTTGGTGGTAATACCTAAAATAGAAAAAAAGAGACACTTGAGTGGAGTTAAATTGAGTGATAGAGAGCTTTCTGATTATTGGCCATAATCGCATATTCCATATACTCGATCTAAAGAGCATTTTTTCTTTCGTGCGGATGTTAGAACCTCGAAAACCCCGATTACCTCGAAAATCCCGGAAAAACCTAGGTCTCGTACGTTACATTAACAGGGTTTGATGAGGGTAATCCAGGTTTTCTTACCCCGTTAACCCTGATAAAACCCAACGAGCACTTTTCCCCGGGTTTTCAGGGTAAATGAACCTCGAAAACCCCGAAAAAACCCTGCTCGTAGCGTCGATCATTTATCCGGGTTTTTACGGGGTTTTCGAGGTTTTCTTACCCCGTTAACCCTGATAAAACCCAACGAGCACTTTTCCCCGGGTTTTCAGGGTAAATTAACCTCGAAAACCCCGAAAAAACCCCGCTCGTAGCGTCGATCATTGATCCGGGTTTTTACGGGGTTTTCGAGGTTCATTTACCCTGAAAACCCGGGGAAAAGTGCTCGTTGGGTTTTCGAGGTTTTTTCGAGGTAAATAACCCGGGTTTAACCCGGGTTTTACCTCGATATT
>JAYRBV010013081.1:0-13339 GCA_036023255.1 Mitrocomella polydiademata
TAAACCAATGTTTTGATGTTTTCGCCTATAGTTTTTAGTTTTTCCTCGCGCATGCTCGAGAGAAAACCATACGATCGATTTGATATCTCTTTCACCTCTATTATAAAATTCATTGGACGAAGTTGCTGACTTTTAATTGCCGTGTCGCTGACTTTTGATAAGCTCGTTGAAAGAGTCCCATAAATTGTTCAATCGCTACTTATCACTAGAAAGCATCCCTTATGCAAACACTCAATACAGTTTCCACTTTTTTTTTCTCAGGAAAAAAATTATCTCCTTTGCTAAATACCCACTATACGAGAGGTTTTCTGTGACTGTCATTAGAAACGGTGGCTGATCCTTTCATTCTAGATTAGATACTGCTTGATCATCACTAACTTCCAGTAATTTTAGAATGATATGAAATAATAAGTTTACAGAACTGCATTAAAAATGTTATATACAAAAGTTTAAATATTGTAATTGTAACTTTATGAAAGCATCTTAAAAAATAATTTCCTTCTAAGATTTTTCGTAAATTTTATATTATGGTTGTTACATTTTAAATCTGAAAATGAATAAACTTTGAAATTATTTTGTATTTATTATTTAAGAACTAAAATTTATTCACTTTTAGAAACATGAATTCCTCAATACATTGAAAACAAGAGTATTGGGTTTCCAAAAAGTCAAACCCACAACATCTGAAAGTAAAACTGCAGCATTGAGTCCTCAGCGTCCAACTCACAAAAGGGGTGCATCTTCAGGGGCAATTCTTGTTTCGCCGGTGAAGAAAGATTCTGAATACCAAGATTCTGTTTTTTATATTGGTAAAGTCAACTTATCACAGCAAAAAGCACCACCACAGTTTATTGATAAAGTTTTGATACATCTTAACAAAATGTCTTCTAATGATGCAAGTCAACCTCCAACTAAGAGCTCTCTCTTGAAGAAAAGATTTAGTTTAGATGCTGGGTCACCATCTGCATCACCAACACCAGGTAACACTCAAATTTTAAAATGTACTGTTGAATTTGATTTTTAATTCAAATATTTTCCAATCATTGAGGTTCATTTATTTTAAGAAATCAAAGTATTTCCACAGCCCACCGGAAGAAAGCCACCCCTCACAAGAAAGCGATCAGCAAGTGTTGACAGTGACAAATATAATCCACACCAAGTTAATTTGAAAAATCCTCCTCAACTTCCGCAAATTGATGTATCCGTAAATAATTCTGCTGCTGTTTTTGATGAATATGATGGCTCATCCCTTGCATTGAATAGTATAAATGAAGATGTTAAGTCAAGATTAATCACACTTCAAATTTCAAAAACATCTTTGTCACTGTACAGTGTTGGTTCTAAGAAAATGCTATTTGAAAAGAAGATACAAAGTATTTCTTTTTGTACTAAGGTATTGTTGTTTATTTATTTAAAAATAAGTTTAATGTTTTAATAAAGTATTTAGAAGAAAAATATTATGATTTACTAGATTAATGGTTGCTTATAGTATTGAAAATACAACTAAATTGTTCTTTTAGGGTGATTTAAGAAGGGATCATTTTGGATTTATTTGCAGAGAAGGGGCAAATCATATTTGTTACATCTTGCAAGGAGAATCTGAGCAAAAGGTTTGTCCAATAACTTGTGAGGGCTCATGTGTATTACATTAAAAAGCTGGAAAACCGAGATAAGTGTAAAGAAAGATAAAAAAAGATCCTTCAAAAGCTTTTCCTAGAAATAAAATATTGCGTGTATGTTTGATTTTTATGTAGGGTGAATGTTTATGTATGTATGTGTTTTGTAAATCTTTACATAAACATTAAAAAATACACTATGCTACAAAGAGAACTATCAATATACTTTTACTTAAAAGAGCTTATACCCAATGTTATGAATATAATGGCAACAGTTTTTATATGGACATCCAGAATTAAGTTTTCTTTTTTTCTATTTCTCGTTTTGAAATGTTTAATATGTGCAAGATTGAGTAAAAAGAAATTGTTCTACTTGCAGTGTCTTTAAAGTTTAAATAAATACAAATTCTATATATTTTAGGTTGATGCAATAATGAAAGCCCTCAAAACAGCCTTTGCTGAAGCATTGCAAGCCTCTGCTAACTCTACTTTGTGTGAACTATGTCCAATTCAATCTCTTCACAAGCTTTGTACGAATTTAGAAGGTACATGATTTACAATCAGACATATTAATCAAAATTTAGGATTTCAATGACCGGTCTACCTTTAAAGTTTTTTTTATAAATTTCAGGAGTCAATACTATTGGAGAAAAAGATGTAATGGTGCATGAAACAATAAAGATTTTATCAGATTATGAACAATTGCATGTTTTGAATGAAGTTAATGTAAGTAGTTCTACTTCTTCTCCGACAGGTTTCCCTATGTTGGCTGAAATTCATCTCATAATTGTCCTATTGTACTTTTACAGGAAATTATAAAGGATATTGAAGGTTGAAAGTAAGACTAGTGATTACCATATATAACAACATGACAGCATTTGTTTCACTTTAGGAAGAAGATCCTGAATCAGACAACGAGAGGATTGAAATTACAGTGAATGTTTTGAGAGAATTATTTGATGATAAGCAGAAAGCTCATAAACACTCACATAACAAGTTGCAGGTAATTTATATTTTTGTGATTTTGCAATACTATTATTCAGGCCTAAAAATTTGATTTTCTTACAATAAAGAAATAAAGATTTTGGTTATACATTCTAAAATAGATTTTCTCTACCTTCAGCCAACTATGGATCAAGAGCCAAGAGATCGTCTCAACTCGTCTGCAAATTCAACCATTTTTGAAAAAGCAAAGAAGTCATTGACAACGTCATTCCAAAACTTTTCCATAAAAAAGGTATTAGGTCCTTTTTTAAAGTAAAAAACCATGGATCTTTTTAGATGTTAATTTTTTGAAATAATAGTGAACCAATTTATTTCTTACTGTTATTTATCCAGGCATTGTAAACTACTTTTAGCATTGCTCGGTTCGAGCTTAGCTATTTAGGAATATTGTCTCCATAACTTCTAATTTTTCAATTACAATTTAACGATTATTATTCTTTTTTGACTATAACCTCCTTTTTTATTACATGAAGACTTACATGTACTACACATACATGCACAATCTAACCACTAACTTTTTTTGGAAATTATTGGAATTTCAGGTTCGTTCTAGGACCTTTTCACCTTTGGTTTTTGACTCTGATAACAAAAGGGTAAGTTGAAAACTGTTAATAACCCTCATAACAAACTAACTGTATGAACTGGGAATATTAGAGCTATTAACTTTGATGAAGTCAACCTTTTCACCACTATAAATAATGTATGGGTACGGTGCTATTTGTTATGACTAAAAGGGGAGTGTAAAGTTCAAGTGAATGATATTGAATTTATCTCACGAATCACTCTTTGTGGTTTTGGAAATCAATCTAATTTCAACCGTTTTGCCAAGTACTTAGATTTATAAAGAAAACAACTTTAGTATAGATTTCTTTGGTTGGGTCATAACAAAATAAAATCCCCTAACTATAGAAGCATTGATACAAACAGAATTTTTTTAAAGTGGTACTAAATATTGAATTGTAATAGGATGCATATCTAATAGTTTATTAATCCAATTCGTAACATTTACTAATGATTTCTAAGTGTATTTACTAAAGTTAGGAGACTTTTTCTGAGTCTATCTTTTTTTTAAATAGCCCATTGGAGTGAAACCTTATCAAAATGGGAATGGGATAGAAACTAAACCACGAAGTAAATCACTAGAAACCAATTTTGATACACCAGAATTCAAACAAAATGGTGCAAAGTTAGAGCTGAATCTTGATCAAGTTTATCCTCGCCGAAGTATACGAACAAGTAGCATTGAGAAGGTGGAAAAAAATATTCCAAAGTCCGTGAAAGAAGAGAAAGATGATTTTGAAGAGATTAAAAAGACTAGCCCTAAAATTAGGGCACATAGACCTTTACGGAGAGAATCATCCTGGAGGCAGGTAAGCTCGTTTGTTTTATCAAACTGTTATAGGTTTTTTGTAAAGAGATTTTCAAACAAAATATAATATAAAAGAACTTCCAGTTTAACACGTTCTTTTATTCATTCCTCTTTCAGCAAATTTATCAAAGTGTTGTTGTGACTGGGTCAAGAGAAGGATCCTCATCTTCTATTGGTAAGTAGGTCTATTTTCAAATATTGAATCGAATTTTGTGACCGGGTGGTTGGTTAAGGTGCTCTACTCAAATTCTGCTTCTCAAGGGCTTCAATCTGCAACTGATCTCAGTGGTGAGATATGGTTGAGTATTGGTAGCAATATTCAACACTGGGAATATATGTTCAACAATCAAAATATATGTTCAACAAGCAAATTTATATGCAACAATTAAATATAATATGCAATAAAGCGAAATATATTCAAGAAAGTGAGATAAATATGCAACAAAATTATATATGCAAGCCAAGTTCCAGAGCTCACTTTTCCGCAATTAATTTTCAATCTGGTCCGTGTTTTATATAATAACAAAATCAGCTCTCCAACGCTTAGCTTTAGTTTCTAGGCTTCCGTCTGGCAGAAGCACATGTGATTTGCGCGCTAACAAAATAATGCACCGATAGGAATGAGGAAGCAAATCAGAAGAATGGTTGTTGGGATGTGTTTTATTTGGTTGAGTTTGGTTGCTTCTTTATCTTCCTTCTATTCAATAAACTATTCATAGCTATATAAATATGCCTGTCTGTACACCCATAAACCAGCATGTTATGTGTTTGTTTTGATTTTGATTTAAGCATAAGTACACAACAGTAAAATATCTTGTGTACATAAACGGACTATAGAACGCGACGATGGAGAGACAACATTAACGTACAATACAGACCAGATTATATGCAGACTAGTTCTCAGTGCATATTTTGAAAATATATTTTTGTTGAACATTTTATTTTTATGTTGCATATATATTCGGCGTTTTGTTGAACATATATTTTTCTATTTTGCACAAAAATATTTGTTGAACATATTTTCAATTGTTGATTATATATTAGAGACTTGAACATATATTGTCAATGTGTTGAATATATATTTGAGATTGTTGAACATATATTTCGATTGTTGAACATATAAATCGATTTTGTTGAATGTATATTTTTGGTGTTGAATATTGCTACCAATAATCAACCATAGTGAGATGACCTTTCACTTTTAATTTGATAAGCTCTGTTGTAAGCTCCATCGAAAGTATCCACGTTAGCATTCGCTGCCGATTTTACCTCTTAGTGATAGATTAACAAAATGTGTCGTCAATAATTTGTATACATATGAATTATTAGAGAATAATAAAGAGCTGTTTTTTGGTATAATGAACCACTTTAAACAAGATTAATAACTACATGAGTCATAAGCAAATCAAATAAAAGATCATTTAATTTTCTAAATTTAGCGTTTTTACAATTACAAGCTACATGGTAGGTCCATAGCTGTGTTGTTGACTGGGTATCTAATACACCATAAAAGGAATCTGCTACAAAGTTGACATCATCATTTGTGATCCTATTGAAAAGTATTTGATAAGAAGATAATATATGTTGATAATAGGCATGACAAAGTTTGACAATGTTGACATAAAAAAACAATCGGTTAACTTCAAACACACTTGTATGTCTAAGCAACGTCGTACAAACATTCAAAAAACCTAATATCTTTCACACTAGATTCCAATTTCATTTATTTCCTTACATCAATCTGTTAATACTTCTGGTTGCAATTCACTGAAGGGGAAAGTACCCTCTGTCACTTTCCCCTGTTTACTCTAAGAGGACAAAAAAATTTGGCCTCTATATTTGGAGATAAGGGTTTTACTGTAGGCTTCCTTTGTTTTCTTGAATATTTATATAGAAAGAAATAGCTGAACTCGTCGAGGTTGTTGATGGTTGCAAATGTATTAGATTGTTCACAACATTATCAAATTTCATTACTAATTTTAAAAAAGACACTTTTAGTAGACAGACCCAGTAAAAATATTAGTTTGAGATTGCTTCGTAATTATTTCAATTTGATTTAAAATACAGTAAACTCGTAACAATTTAGCACCTTATATCTAATAATCTTTGTTCAGCTACTGTAACTTAACTAAGCTAGCTAACTTAATTGCTACACTTGTTACGTTTTTTCCTTTATTTTTCTCTTGCTAATATGCTAATGAGATGCAATTAATTAGATATGGGATAATTGTAATAGCCTTCACAACAGCCTACATAATTACATCCATGCGTAGAAAGGTCAACCTCACAAAGTGGGAAATTTTTCTAAATTGCTTACTTAGGGTATTACTTTTCGCAAAGCATTTAAAAGTTGGCTAACCGGTGGAGTTTTTTGTACCTTTTCGATATTCTTTTGATCGACTTCGAACCCTCATTTTTAATGTTGCGTAATTTTTTTTGTTAAGACAGACAAAACATTTTTCTTGGCCTCAATCCAAGTGGGCATCCTTGGGTTATTATGTTATTGCAAAGTATTAATTGTTTATTATTTCAATTATACAACCATACAACTAGACAATACCGCCCAATAGCGTTTTCTCCTGCGAAGGGAAGGAATAATCACGTTCTTAGAATAATGTCAAATTCATGTTTTGAGGAATACCTAGAACATAGTTTCACTAGTTAGATAGGAGTGACATGAGTTATATAGACCGTTTAATTTAAGTTGTCGCCACAGTATACGCTATTTTTGTTATTTTTTTACAGTACGCTTGTACAGTCGAGGTTCTTTCTCAGTGTTAGAACTGTATCGCAATATCGCAATGAACTTGCATTGAATACCTGTGTATTTCTTTATAAATTAATGTGTGGTGATAAGTTTGTCTTAAAGTCAACTTAAGAAACCCACAATTCAACAATCCGTTCCATTTGTTTACCTATCATATGATTTCATAATATCAAAAATTGTCGAGATTCTACCCTCACAAAATGACATTCTATTTGATCGTTTTTTGCCTTGCTTACTCGAAGAAAAAGATGCTTGAAATCATTCAATAAGATAGTTTGACTCTTCGAAATTTCACATGAACGAACAAGTCCCAACTTTGACCTCTTGTGACAGCAACATATGACATAACAGTTATGTAAGAGAAACTTTAGTTCAAAAGTAAAAGGAATTTTATTCAATAAAAGATAATAAAAAAATAACTGGATATCAAAAGAACCAGTTAGTTTGTGGGTACCTTTCTACGCGTTTCATGGATTTATAAATAGTAAGGTCAACTTTACTTTTTAAGTCTTTATCAAAGGTAGTGACGTCATACCATATTTTAGTATATAGTTTAAAAACAGAATCATCGCGTATGCGATAATATAAATCTTTTTTAAGAAAGCTTGCATTTACTTTTTTATGTTTTCCATCAAATTATTATTCGTCCAAAAGAAAAAAGTTATAGCGTAAATGTTATTGCAAACTTGACAGACGCAACTGTGGTAATGGACAAAGGATAGTTGCCAAGATTTCTGTTCAGTTCCCTTTTGTCTACTTCATTGTTACGTCTTGCCCTTTTGTCTACTTCATTGTTACGTCTTCGTCTTCTTTTGTCTTCGTTTTGAATGGTATTACAAACGTATTGGCTGTGTGACAAATTGACTTGGCCCACAATTATGACTGATTAGTTTAGTTGATGTCACTTTTTTAATTTGTTTTGCTCATTCTACTGTTCAATGGTATCACTGAGTATATCTTTCTTTCTTTTTGTGACGGAGAATTCTATTCCATGTTGGGTTGACGTGGAGAAAAGACGTTGTTGAAAATTTGCTTTTACGATTCCTTATCTGTTTATTTGGGGTGTAGGAAAACATGATTCAATTGGTTTATTTGAAAACCCGACCATCCAACAGAGTTTTGTTATAGTTGTCCACAACTGGAGTTTACAGTGTTTTTTTGACTTGCTAAATGGATATTTCGTAATTGTAGACAATATATTGTTTGGCCTCCACAATTTTCTGACGTTTGACGGTTGAAATAAACATGTTTCTGTTTAATCGGTTAATTCAACAACACCGTGATTGCTTTCTCTATTGTGAAACAGGAAATACTTTATAATAATGGACATCGACTCGTTAATTATCATTCACTGTCGTTTGACAAAATGAGATCTCGGACTTGTAAATCCATTATTAGTGTACATGTTCTCAGTGAGTGCAGATGTCATAAGATATGTGCATGCGTTCATTTTACATTAATATTTAACAGCAATATTTAATCTGTATCAACTAAGATCTGCAAATAAAAAAACATCATCTCGTATCTGTCAGAAAATAAGATAAGAAAAAATTATCACATGAAAGATGGTTATATCAATAAAAGTTCAACAGAAGATGATCGAACGGAAAAGAAGCTTGTTTAGAAGGTTTGTTGCTGACACAGCAAAAAATCCACAAGTTAATGTTATAAAGAAGTTTGTCAACAAGAGTAAGATATTAGTTATATGTTGCTTTGTACACGCACCTTTTTGTAATTTAGATCTGAGGAAAATCCCTCTTGTTTCAAAATCAACCTGGTATGGCATGAATTGAACGCTTTTTTGCTTAAATTAATTTTATAGACATTCATTTTTAGGCATCAAATTGGAAGGTTTTCTTAGTAATTGATAGTCTGATTCGCAATCTTTTACAAACATAATTGCGTTTCGCAGAGTGTACGATAAAAATATAATACTCAGCTAGAAGGAAGAAATATTTTTTTTTTGGTGCTGTTGTTTTTCTCTTCTTTCAAAACTTATCTGTTTGTTTATTGTGTTGTTTCTGTTGCGGTTGTGATTTATGACTTTCTTGCACTGCTTTTCAAATTGCGCGCTCTGCCGCGATGACGCAAAGCTAAGGTAGTTAATCATAACCCACATCAAAAACCGGCCTACCTTCCGGTCTAGTATGTCCTTCTATTCCGCTTGACACGGTTTTGATTGAGGGAAACGTGCTATGTCATACCTAGCCTAGACAGTTAGTAGGAAACAACGCACGTTTTAAAGTATTCAGTTATATGTAGGAATTTAAGGTTTTGAAAAAATTAATTAGGACACATGTGTAAATTAAGGATACAACACGAAACCGACATTTTGTCAATAGAGGCATCGTCATAAAGTCTTGTCTTGACGATATGATACCAAGATTTGTTTATATGTACCGGCATGCTGTACCAATGCCATATTCCATTGTCTTGTTAACGTATAGCAATTATCGCCAATAGTCGTTTCCGCTATACTAAATTTATAAATTAATTTGTTAGTTAATTTTCTTAAAATAGTTTCGTATATATTCGCCTTCATATAAAAGAGTTTAGTCAAAACGAAAATGCGTCATAGGATATAACCGGTAGTCTGTTTGTTGGGTTTTTTTTATTACTCCGTCTTAAACTATTTCCTTTTGTGTTCTGTTTTTAGTTACCATTGCGGGCGATAGTGACGATGAACAAAATGTCGACATTGGAGCTCGAGCACGATCAAGATGGCAAAATGCAATTCGAAATCAAATTCTACTTATCCGCATGGAGAAAGAAAACAAAAAGTTAGCAGGTATGTCTGTCATGAAATATGCATGATTATGTTAAGGTAAATTGGATATGAGTGTGAAACAATTGTATTTACATTATGTCTATTAATTGGCTTATATATATTTCTTTTACAGCAAATATCTCAGCTACAGAAATTCGACGTCAAAAACTGTCCTATCAAGATTTGAGTACGTTCACTGCAGAAGCTGCTAGCGCTTGGGATGAATTGATCACCCTAAAGAGCAATGAAAAAATTGAGAAACATTTCTTACTGGAAAACGTACGGGGTGGTATCCCGCGTGCACGCCGCGGTGAGATTTGGCAATATTTGATTAAACAGCATACGATCAGTAGACCAAGTTCATCGGACAGTCAATGTTGGAAGGAAACGCCTTATAGAACACTTTTAAAGAAGAGCAGTGGTCACCAACATGCTATACTTATTGATCTCGGTAAGAAATGTTTAACTTGTTCATCCCTTGGGTCATTAGGGTCCCACGATGTCGCCTAGTTTTAGGGATCTCGCAATAATCAACTCAGTTAACAAAAACCAACCTTTAAATTTCTTTAATTTTCTTTTAAAGTTTTTTTATATGTGATACCGGTTTGTTTCAAATGGTGGTCTATCTCGTGAACTTTGTTTTAAACGATTCTTATTTGTTTCTTATAGGTCGAACGTTTCCGCAACATGCTCATTTTGTACCACGCCTTGGTACTGGACAAATCAGTTTGTTTAATATCTTGACAGCTTATTCCCAACTTGATGATGAAGTTGGTTATTGTCAAGGTCTCAGTTTCGTAGTTGGTATCTTGTTAATGCACGTAAGTTAGATATTCTATTAACTCCTCAATTTCATTGCGATTGTTTATCCGAGCTCTATAGAATAACGAACCTTATCGCACTGTCTATCACCTTCTTTGCAATAACTTTCCTGATAGCTGAAATTGTACCGTGGGAAAGTTATGGGGCGAGGAAAATAGAGCTTTCTATTTCTAATTTTCTGCATTTTCTTATTTTCAGATGCCCGACGAAGATGCATTTAAATGTTTTTGTCATCTTATGTTCGACTTACAAATACGAGACCAATATAAACCTGATATGAACGCTGTGCAGGTTAGTAACTTTGGACTTTCTATGGTAACGCATTATTCTGACACAATGTAGATGGTTTAACAAAAGAATCACATCACATCCCTGATTGGCTTAGTCCTTGTTTTTTTACAAGCTTATAGTTTATCGATTTTCATTTTTCAATTCTAGCAAGAACTGTATCAACTATCTCGGTTACTCCATGATTATCACCCAAAGGTTTATGAACATTTCATCAAATATGATGTCACTCCCACTTTATACGCTGCTCCTTGGTTTCTAACACTCTATGCGTCGCAATATCCGATTGGTTTTGTATCCCGAGTTATGGATATGGTGCTTCTGGAAGGAATGGAAGTTATATTCAAGGTAAATCTTTTCTACAAACGGCGGATATGTGGTAATAGATTTTGTTGTTGTTGTAAGGGATTGTATACGACTTTTATTTGCTTTTCGATCTTCTTGAGATAGCCTGGGAATCTTCTTGAGATAGCCTGGGAATCTTATTACTGCTCTCCTTATAAATGTTCATTTTTGTCTCTTTTACAGGTTGCGTTGGTGTTGATAGGAAACCATGCGGAGGAGATCTTAAGTCGTGAATCATTCGAATCTATAGTAGACTACATGAAATTAGACTTACCTAATAAGGTCATTACGGAAACTGACGATATCAGTTCGCGCGCTCTGAACATGGATATAACACAACAGTTGAATCTGTACGAAGTTGAGTATCAATTGTTGAACGAAGAATCAATTGATATCCGTCAAAACAAGGAGAAATTTGAGAAACAAGAAGCTGCTTTTGAGGAAGTTAAACAAGAAATGATAGACTTGAAAAACGAATTGGTTGAATCGCAGAATTCCGTCAAAGCTCTTCAAACATCTTTAGACGAAGCTAACAGCAGAAACGAAGAATATGAACAGAAACTCCGAGCTTTAATTCAAGAAAACCAAACTTTAAAAGGTTCCTCCGTTACGCAAACAGATGACCTTACAAAAATAGATTCCAATAAGGAGAATGGATTTCCAATAGAAAACTGGAACTTAGTACCCAGTCCACCAACACAACGAGAGATGAAATGTTTACAAGCACGAGCGATGAGTTTGGACAGTGGATCAATGAGTCTCTTGAGTAGTGAAGAAAATATTTCTTGTGAATTATTAGATCTATGATTTTGCCATATTTTTGGGGATCCGCTTGAGAAGTTGTTTTTTTGCAACATCATTTATTATGATGTGGATAATTATAGTTTTGAGGGAGAAGGGGGGTTAGAACTTATTTCAAGTGATTATTTTTTTAATGAATTGAACAATTAGTTGTGTTTCGTCCTTATTTTTATCGTTATTATTATAAATTTTCTATTATATATGAATTTTCTATTTTTCCATTTTCATATTTTGAGTTATTTTTACTTCTTCGTGTTTTATGTAGCCTTTGATCGTCGACAAATAAAATATTCAGTTATATCTTACGACCTCCTGCTGGTCTCAGGAGTCTGTAAGTCGAGTGCTGTAGTTGAGCTAACGAATAAGCGACCAATGTGGTAACATTAATACATGTTTTCTTCATAGACTTTTTTCAGATTGTTCATATTTTTTATATTTTTGTTGTAGTTTAATATTTTTCAGAGATTATATACATTACAATAAAGGATGATTCTGTTACAGGATATTATAAAAGAAATAGAGAGAATATATTGATATTAATATTGATTAGTTTTTAATTTAAACAATAATGAAGCTTCTGGTCATTTTATTTTTAATGATATTAATAATGTTTTTCCTTCAACCATATATATAACCTCAAAATTCCAATCAAATGTTCAACAGTTTCTCAACTCACAAAGTACCAAAAATAACCCGATCTAAAATATTGACCAAAATAATCTACTCATCCAGGCATCAGTTGGGTGTTTTAAAATAACATCACATTTCGGTTTAAGTTTGACCTACTACTTTATTCCTATAACTTAAACTTACGTGTTTTTTTTTAACATTAGATGCCCCTATAAACGATGCGCTTTCTATCCACCAATTTCCTAATTTCAAGAAAGATTTAACCCCTTATATGTTCGGCATCCGTCATCTTGGTAGCCTGTTCACACGACTCAACTTTTAAGTGCTGTAAAACTTTTAATTTTTCGTTTCGTGTTTAAATGAAGCGCTGCAAAAATGCGAATTCCCATCTGAACTCAAGCTGGCTGATATTGTTCCTATACATAAAAAGGCAGAAACCACGCTGTTGTCGAACTACAGACCCGTCAGCTTATTACCTACTGTTTATAAATTGTTTGAGAAAGTTATGTTTTCTCAAATAAATACCTTTTTCCAAGATAAATTTTCTCCATTTTTATGTGGCTTCAGAAAGGGCCACAGCACTCAACATGCACTTTTAAATCTCTTGCAGAACTGGCAAAAATACTTGGACAAAGGAGAGATTGTAGGTACTCTGTTGATGGAATTGTCTAAAGCTTATGACTGTATTCCACACGACTTGCTCGTAGCAAAACTGGGAGCATATGGTTTTAGCCTTAGTAGTCTTAAATTTGTGGCAAGTTATTTACGGGAACAAAAATATCGAGTAAAAATTGGTAATTTTGGTAATCTTGGCTGGAGCTACTGCTTGAGGTACCTCAAAGATCTATATTGGGGGCCCCTTTTATTCAATATTTTTATAAACGATCTTTTCGATTTTTTGGAAAAAATATTGATTTGCAATTTTGCGG
>JAYRBV010013103.1:0-13334 GCA_036023255.1 Mitrocomella polydiademata
TACTGTTTCTCGACTTGATTGACGAAAAAATGACCGTCAAACTTAGATTGAAGCAACTAAATTACGCGTATTTTGTTCCTTTTGTCATAAATTTATGTCCATGGTTGTAGTTCGCAATAGACTGAACACTGTAAGTTCTAAACTTTAATCATCTTACCACATCTTACATACATATAAGTCCTGGAAAGTCCTGGAAAAAGTGAAGCAAAAGTCCTGGAAAAATGAAAAAAAAGTCCTGGAAAGTCCTGGAATTTCAATACAATAAACCCTGTTTAGGTATTACATTAAAAAATAAGATGATTAGCTCTCGTAAAATTAACGGAGAACTCGGTAATTCTTTTTATCACTTGCAAATTCATCCGCTACAAATACCTTATTAAGCTAGAATGTGCCTCGAGTCTATGGTATAATTAGAGAAAACTATGTGCTATATCCTGCTACAAACCCATCATTGAGACATTTTGCTATTTTGTTATAATTATGGTGGAGAAAAAACAAAGCAAAAAAAGTTCACCAAGATAAATTTTTTTTTTTGAGGAAGCAAATTACGGTTGGAGATAATGACTTGTCATTTCCTGCTTTGTGCACTGTTTTTTTCTTTTTAATACTGGTTGATGCTTGGTACATGTGTATATCGTCGTTTTTTTTTAATTACAAGTTGTAATTTATTGTACTTTGTGACAAATTTTGAATAGAAAAGAAAATTGTCTGTTTTGGACACATCCAGGGGTTTTTTGATGAGTGATGAGCTACCGTTATGCTTCGTCTTCGGTTGGGATGAAATGAAAGTATTTGACATTTTTGTTGTTTTTTGGAATACATCAAACGTTGTCATCAAACCGTTGTGTTGTGTGTATAACACCGTTTGATAGTTTCTTCGCTATATACAGGTATGGTCTTTTATGTGGGTGTGTTCTTTCGTTGTTGTTTTTTTTATTTGATTTTAAATTTATATTTTCTTTCTCCTAATATGATATAATATGTCTAACAGAGTTAGAGATTTTCACTACTCAAAAATAAAATTAACTTCTTTATAAGATACCCGATTCGGATTGATAAATAGCATGCGTTGCTTATCTTCTCTGAGACATACCAGCCGAGAAAGAAAAAAAGAAAAAAAAAGTATGAAGCGCCATAGAAGAAAAAACTACTTGTCTATTTTAACCATGTTTTTTTATTTCGGATTTGCCCTCAAACTCTACAGGTAGTACTTTACCCATCCAGTCTCATTATGGGATATACATTAATACCAAAGGAGGTTCCTAGCTTTAATAAGTCTTTGATCTCGAACCAACCTCAGTCAGGTCGAACCAACCTCAGTCCCAGGCTTTATTTTTCCTTGTTATAAATCATCTCACTATCAGACTATGAAAGAAGCCCTGGGCACGAGGTTTCTGATGGGGATATGTATAATACATATTACTAATCGGGGGTGATTACATCAATCAAAGAAGATATCAACGACTTATCCGTAATGTTTTTTTGTTTTTTTTGCAAAATATTCTAAAAACTAGAACCATTGGCTCACTAAAATACTCACCACCAAATTTAAACCCTGCATCACTTTCCATAATGCGTGTTACCAAACTTGTTCTCAGGCGATTTTCAAATGTTCATTTATAATGGATGGTACTGATGGATACCCTGGGAACAAGGTTGGTATAAATTAGGAAGCTCTTGTATGCTTTCCAATTTCAATTACACAGCTGACACACTAACACAGCTCTGGGCACGATATAGAGACGAGAATCGCCGTTCAACTCTCAATTTCTCTCAAAACAATCGAGTTTGTGCTTTTACGAAGAAAAATATTGAAGAGGCCTCCTGGCTAGGCCACGCTACAACCTTTGTTTCTAGAAGCCTCTCTGTCATTGATGCTTTTGATCAAAGTAACTGAGTTGATTTCATTCACAAAACAACCAATGTCTCGACGGTGGAGTGTTTTTTTTTCATTGACGGTCTTCTCCGCGGCGGCGTTATTTTTTTCTGTGTGTGTATTCGGTCGGTTATAGGAATGAAGCCAATTGTCCACGGGTTATCTGCTTAATCTCGGTATTGTTAATTGAATTAAATCCATCACAACTATAGTCACAGTTAAGTCCCTCGTTTTTTTTTTAATGCTGCTCCTATTTTAATGTATACCTTTCTTTATTTTTTAAGAAAAAAAAAAGATTGATTTTTTTAATTACACCTCGAAACCTGATTAGCCAGCCAGCGATATTTTTTTTTTGAAGAAAATTGCATCGCGTAAATAATACCTACTAAACCACATATGCGACGCGACAACCACACATTTAGCGATGTAAGCCAAGATATAAATCTAGGTAGTAGTAGTGTGTAAGCAACTTTGGTTTTGGTTGTCTTTATCAGAGTAATAGCATGGAAGCTTATCACCTTCCTCGTTAACTATCAGGTAATTAAATTTCTTGCTCCTAATTTTTGTTGTTGCTTTATACAAATTTACATAGCTATAATACATCTGTTTCATGCAAACTTTATTTGCATGAGGATGTATGTTATATAAGGAGAATTGTAAATCAGAGAGAGCTAAGCCATAGTCTTTATACCATCCTGTATTGAATGGATTTCAACTTTTTACTGTAAGCTAAAAGCTGTAGCAGAATAACCGACCAACCATGCATGATGGAAGAGGTAACTTTATTTTCCAGGCTAGTGAACTTTTAGAACACCTCTTTTTTCCAGGAAGCATCTCCGGACTGATTATGTGATAGCTTAAGATGTTTTTTTTTGAGTGCAGCGATTGCGTTTCATTGGAGAATTCATCCAAACTATTTCTTAATAGCAGCGACGTATCCAATGGTACCTAATTAATTGAAGATTTCTAGTAACGTCATAAATTAGTAAATATCATTACTGTATCTATAATTTTCTACTACTTATTATATCAAGTACAATTTTTGACTGGGAATTGCTTTTTTCAAGCATTGTGTATTTGTGTCTGATAGAATTATTTTTATTGTTGCGCGACAATAAAATTAGTGCAAAAGCAAAACTGTGTCCCCAAATTATCTCTGGATACGTCACTGATAATAGACAGCACTTTGTTTATTGGGAAGGGTAAGTTTTTTTAGGCTTAGGTATTTTTATATCACGTGATTAAAAGATGCCAGCAGATCTCTTGCATTAAATTATAGTGTATGCTGAGAATAACGGAATGCTTTTATCATGTGGATCCGTGGTCGAGTGGTTAAGGTGCTGAGTTGAGGATCGAAAGGTCCGAGGCTCAACCCCGCCGTGAGGCTTTCTGTAGTGAAAATTGCTAACCACTGCTAATTCTATAAGGCTCCTTTGTAGGTGTTTCGCAAGGATGGCAGGACCTTCTAGTATAACAGTTCTATGGAGCTGAAGAGGCTATCCCGTGTAAAGATTATCAAAATAAATAAATGTATATAGGGTGTTTCAAAATTAATACAACTTTGAACCATATAAATTTAGAAAAAGGGTGACATATTTTCTGAGACACCTTGTATATACTGAAGAAAAAAATAGCAGCAGAAATAAATTGCTAGTTGGCTGCCTCCTCTGCCTCTGGCACATTTTATAATACCCAATCTGTTCTTTTTATTTTGCTTACAAGGATTATCAAACGTTATACGGGAAACATGGAGGTTGAATGTCTTTAAAAGTGATCATTTGATAATTCAATTAAAAAAAGGGAAATGCAGATTATAAATTTCTTTTGCATTTCTTAATTCAAGCCTATGCAGCCCCGTTTTACTTCTTTAGTTATCAATTTTTTATTATTTTTGCTGTTCGTTTATAGTTTGTGTACGCAAGCGATGCTAACAGTTTGTCTTTTAAGTGAAAATCCAGCTCTCCAGCCAGCCGGCAGGCCCAATTCTGGAAGAACAGTGCGTCTGACTACCGGACGCTGCCCTCTAGAAATCGATATCATGAAAGTGCCCTTTTTAGGAAAAAGTATTAAAATAGGGATTTTGTATAAAACCCTGCCCTTTTCATGAGAATCGGA
Source organism: Mitrocomella polydiademata (assembly GCA_036023255.1). Classification (NCBI taxonomy): domain Eukaryota; kingdom Metazoa; phylum Cnidaria; class Hydrozoa; order Leptothecata; family Mitrocomidae; genus Mitrocomella; species Mitrocomella polydiademata. The sequence continues at coordinate 3,992 of JAYRBV010013103.1, forward strand.
CGCTGCCCTTTTCTTCTAAAATTGGGCCTTGTGGGGGCCTTGTGGGGGTCTCAGTAGACTTAAGACTTAAGTCAAGGAAACCATAACAACCTCCCAAAATTATGCCATTATTTATGCCGGGAGTTTCATTAGGTTTAAGGGGTCTTGAGATATAAATTTTCTCTTGTTTGCATACACGAACTTTAACATGATAAAAAGATAATGGCTCACCTTCTTGTCTCCGATTTTCCGATTTTTTCCGGTATTCCGCGTAGAGCGACTTATCAAGTCTAGGATTACAGTTATATGCACTCAGTCTATTATAATTTGTTCATCAAAAAATCTTATCAAACTCGCCAAACACACAAAACAATACGACTTCCATTATTAAATTACATTTTAATTGCTATGATATTTCAGGCTCTTGCCAGATAATTGGATATTGTGGTTTTATGAAAATTTGATTATTCGAACTTGTTCATTATTATAGGGAATTTATGTAACGGTTTGTGTCCGCAGGTCTGAAGTCTCTTAAACGTGTTTTGGAAGAACGAGGCATTTGATGAAATTTGTCTTGATTTTCCAGACAAATTTAAGAGACTTTGTATTTCCAGTATTTGAAAAAAGTTTCCTGTATTATCCTGTATTTTGGTAGTAGGTCCTGTTTGTCCTGTGTATTATTTTGAATTATTCGAAGTTGGAGTCTGGTACCTAATTCGTTGAGTTATAAAGTATTACTCAACTTTATGTATAATTATGTAACTAGAAAGAACGATATACGGAAAAGTTGGGTATATTTGGACAGAAAGGATTTAGCAGCGAACTACTTTAATGGGATTAAATTTCGCGGAAGTTGGCCGTAAGTAAGTAAGTAGTAAGAAACCATCAGCGAAATTTTGTCTCCGCGAAAAATTGAGCAGTCGAATCCGCGAAATTGAAAAAAACATAAACATTTAAAAGAGCAAGAAAATATCAATTTTTTTTATGATTTCTAATCAATTCTAGTACAATAACAACTCTGAAGTCGTTTTTATCCTTAAAACTTTCTTAAAAAATGCTTGAACAGACCGTTCCGCGAAATATTTGAATTTCGCGGATAGGCTGAACCGCGAAATTTAATCCCCTTAAAGTAAAAGATTTGACAGATTTTTATGCCATTGACAAAAGGGATGTCGTGTCTTTTTACTCGAGTTATATATAACGAAACCACACTCTTATTTAAAAGAGGGTAAGGTAGGAAAACCTCAATGTCAATTATAGTCTATAGTTTCTGGTCAAAGGATGTGGTTTCTTGACATCACTTTACCCGACATTGTAATAGATTCCTAAATAAGAAACATAAACTATGGTATCATATCAGTGTTTGGTGATTGTTTCTTCTTTTTGAGTTTGAGAGGATGTACATTGATCATACTGTCGAGAATGATTCTTCTTTTTGAGTTTGAGAGGATGTACATTCATCATACTGTCGAGAAACGAAAAACATATTTGCATGAACTCCAACTGTTTTGCTAATCTACAGGGCAGAGCAAGTAAACTCTCAAAGCCGGAGGACCGGTTTCGACCTTACTAGATCTCATCAGTTGGGCACACTGGGTTTGCTCGCCTGAAGATACGTCAAGTGGAAGATCGTCTTTTCTGCTTGTATACCATCCGTGGTGCAACTGTAGACCAGTTTTTTTTTGAGTTGTTTGGTTACTTTATCAGGATCAGGATTTAGGGTAGTAGAGAAGTATTAAGAGTTTTTTGGACTACAGTTATAGTGTATCAGCTGGATTTGCTTTAGAAATGTCCTTGTGGCAACATTAAATGCCACTATGACGGTGTAGAACAATTAGAATTTAGGGGCGCTTTATCGAGGGGGGGGGCGCGTATTCGAGGGAGCAGAGATTGCAGCGACGAGTTTTTGATAGGTAGAATTTGTTCAATTACTTAAGAAAATAGTAGCTATTTTCAGGGGTATTTTAGGGGGCGATTTGCGTTTTGAGCCGTACAATTTTCTTCGGCGCCCAACCATGGGGGGCTAAATTTTGGAAGTTTTCCTGGCCCCCCCCCCCCCTCGGATGAAAACTGTTGCTGTGATCCTTTGGGAGGCGATTGATGCTTTACGGTACTCCACCATTGCACATTGATGACAAACATCATCAGTAGGTAGATTGTAGAAAATGAAATAATGGGAAACAAGTGAAAAGAGATTAAAGTTGGATTAATATGGAATGACAGGTAATTGGTTCTGTCAGATTGTATCGTGAGAATAGCGTCATTATCCATCGCAATGAAATGCTATTATACCAATAGTGTATGGAGCAGACGACCCATTCTATACAATCTCAAATAATTCCAACATCTATCATTCTTTCTATGCTTGAAGTGTTAAGAGTTTACAAGGGATGGGTGGATGCGTACTGAAAGACAGAGGGACCAAGTGTAACATAGCTTGTGGAAAAAGTTTTTTGAGAAACGTGAATCGTAAATCTTCTATTTTGATGTTCTCAACTCTTATAACGCTTTTTTTGAGTCAGTTGATCAGCTTATGTGGAGCTGTCGTTTTTAGGTGCGAATTTACTGGGGAGGGGGGGGGGCGGGGCGGGTGCGTTTTGTTATTAGAGGGGACATTCTTTCATACAGACACTCCGTATAAAAAGTCGTATTTGGAACATAGTAAAGCTAGTTAAAGAAAACCATATCAGATGGAGAGTGTTTGCCGTTGAATTAACAACCTTCCAATTGTAAAATAAACACCACCGCAGAAGCTTTGTGACATATAGTTCAATTCATGGTCAGTTGTTCTTTTATAGAAAAGTCTCTTAAATTTGTCTGGAAAATCGAGGCAAATTCCATCAAATGACTCGGTCTATTTTATGAGGTTTTGACAAGTGAACACGAATTGAAACTTAGACACCCTCTTGTTGTCAAAAATGATTAGCGAATTTCATAATGATCAAATCATTATTTTCTTATCGGTAGGTATAAAAGCTAATCGGTAAAACAATTACTTTGATATTATTTGGTAATTTTGGAAATACTGATAAGTTGATAAAATTTCACTGTTATACTAATGACTTATACTAAGACGGAAATAAATGTACAAACTGAAATTATTGTCTTTTGTGGCCCCAAAGTAGAAAGATAATAAAAAAATTAGGCTTTTCAGCTCGGCCTCATTGCGGCGACATCCAATATCATATCAGAAAAGTCGCAAAGGACCCTGGGTACGAGATTGGACTGTGTAATGATTTGTAATTACTGCCATGTTTCTGATCCTTTTCATTTGTTAAAAGCTTCACCACATAAAAAAAGGTACAATCCCCAGGTGATATCTGCACTTGAGATACCTCATTCCCAGGGCATCTCGCTATTAGGAAAATATCCCTGGTGGTTTGCCCTCACCGATTAAGAGCATTCAAAGCCCTGGATTAGCTAGCTTCTGTTCTCTGTAACGAACAGCGAAGTAGTAAATTATGTTAAAACAATCAGATCAAACTGGGAAAATAGTCAGATGAGTGTATGGGAGAGGGGTTACATAAATTCAGAATAATATGAACGTCGTATTTAGGTCCAAGAAGCACTTTTCAAAAGGACCACAATGATATCAAACCTTATATATTACAGAAACACGACAGATATTATTGTTTTATCAGAAGGAAAAATTTATCAAATTTTATGCCAAGGGATGCTGCTTGAATAATTTCTGTTTCAACAATATTGACGCATTTATATCGTGTTGTCCAATAGAGAAGTACTCGCCCCTGCTGTCATTTCTATTGTCCGAACTTTATTCACGTGCATTGAGAACAGGCCAGAGCTATACCGTAACAAATTCCTGTTTCATAAAGTCTCATCATGACAGCGGTGGAATGTTTTGAAAAATATAAAATAAAGAAAGGGAGAGAGAAAAGAAAGTCGCGCGATAGCAGGAGTTTCGTAATAAATTATCATCATTATTATGTGTGAGTGATTCCTCGTGGTTGCAGAAGTCCCATATGTATTTTAATTTACGGGACTAGTAATTTGTTCTAATTAGCCATTATGGCCTTAAATGAAAAATGGCTAAACGGATTATTTGGGACCATTATATTGGGAACCTGTATCTGGTTTGGGATTTTATTTCAAAGACAAGATGAAATTATATATTGAAAATGATATGAAAAATATTTTTTTATATAAAATAAATTACGGGATTGGTATGAAATAGATTTCATTTCCACCTATTGAATTCCCTTAGTTATTTAAGGTGTGTCCTAAATCATCCTGTAATTTATTTAAAGGGCGTTAAAATTAAAAGTAAATACAAACGACAATTTGCATAAAGCTAAGAATTTACAGTAAAATAGTTTCACTGGATACATTCCCTGTGTATTTCTTAGTAGAATATATCATTCCCATTTTTTCGTATTGCATATTATTTTTACTTATAATTTAAATTAGAATTTACTCAGAACAGGGGAGCTAATTGGCACTGTCCTAGAAAATAAAAATTAGGGTCGTTATTAGAGTATCTTATCGGACAAAACAATGCAATGTCGGACTAAATTTTCGTCACCTTCAAAAAATTTCGTCACTTTTTTTCCAAATTTGCCCAAAAATTTTTGTCACTTTGTCCGACATTGTTTTGTCCGATAATCTATGTTCCTTAATCTACGGTTTCGGTCTTTTATGACCTACTCAGGATATAATGAAAGTCCCAAAGCGGTATATCATGTAGATCTTGACATAGGATCTTAGGCAAACACGAAAGACACACCCCGAACACAAAAATGGTCTATTTACACTATAATTATTTTTTTACCATCCATTCTCCCAATCTTTTAATATAACTTTTTTTTCGGTGTAGTCAAATTTCCGTATGGGAAAATAAAGATTGGCATGCAAAAGTAGATTGTGTGAACATAGGCTAGTATCGTTTTTAATAGTGGTTTTTAGCTGATTGTATGTTGTAATTGAAGGGGGCAAAATCTATCACATCATAATTTTCATATACATTTCTCTCTCTCTTTCTCTCTTGCTTTATATAATGATACTCTTTATAAAATTACTTAATACTTTAATATCCTTTTATTAGGTTTTGTTTTGTTGGTTATGGCGTATAAGGATGTTTTTATATACATCTCTAGTAGGAACAAGTTTCGTGTTGTTACCTACACCTTTATATAGTTTCAACTTTAAAAAAAAAAACCCTTGTAATAATCATTAACACGAATAATGTGTGTGGTGTAGAAAACAAGATTTTTTTATGTTTAAGATGTTACTACTACGGGCAAAATTTTTTACGTGAAATACGAAGATGGGTTGATGCGACAAGGTACTACTACTCCCTTTTTCTTTGTTTGTTTGTTTGTTTGTCCCCCCCCCCCTATTTTTAAATCTTTTTATTTGCCTATATTTTTATAAATTGTTTGATTTAAAGCATCTTTTCATACTTTCGCGATTTTTTCGGCTAATGAAAAATAATTTTCGGTGATCTCTTCGACAGCAAATCATTTGAACTGAATAGATTCGGGATACCTTCAAGTTTCATTATCTAGAATAATCTAGTATTCAGACAACAGCCATTTACATTTTGAAACAATAATGTAAAGAGTCTAGAATTTTAAGACTGGAAGTACTTTTTAGCATGGTTTGCTCGAGAAACAAAAAACCGAAGTATTTGACGAAAATAAATTTATTCACGAATTTTTACTCAGAATGGCCTCTTCCAGTACTAAGTAGAATGTTATCAATGTGAGATTCGTCCTGTCTACGTTGAACTACAACACACATATGGAAATTTGCAATGAGAGTTTTCCCAGCAGGTTACGAGCCTAGCGTCTTAACCACTCGGGCCACAGCTCCACAATTGCAGTGCAATGCATTAAAACTATCCTACTATCTTTACCCATAAAATGAAGACCGGAATTTTTCTGGGGCATCAAACTCTCAGATTTTTACAAAAAATTTACACATTGTCTGTTCTTGTCGATTCTTTTGTTTGAAGAACGTGAAGAACGGTTTTCCCGAAGAGACGAAGATCAAGTCTAGAAAAACTTTCTGCTTTCGATACCAGCAATACACTTTATATAATATGATACAAGTGAAGTTTCCCAAAAATTATTCTTGCAGCTTGACTTATTTTGTGTGTTTCCACGTAAGTCCTCTGTCACACACCTTCATCTTCAACCTTCCTTCTAATGGTGGATTTACACTTGTTTTGCTTTTTGGACATCAATAGGAAATCAATAGGACAGGACAGGACAGGACAGGACAGGACAGTTATACTAAAATTTGATTGGTTCGCTTATTAAAAAAAACAGTTCTTCCCATTTGATTGGTCCTGTCTCGGGAAAGTCGAACTGAATTCAACTTTGTCTCGGGACAGAGTTGGGAAAGTGGACAAGTGGAAATCCACCTTAACAGTAAGTTTGGTTTGGTTCAGGGGAGTCTGTGGAAATTCACGTGGGATTTAGGTGGTTACCAATGTCCAATTGTATGCTTGTATCATTAGATCGTTAGGGTTTTTAACTGTCGATAATTATCAAATTTTACACACAGTTGTTTACACGCTTTCTTATGGCACACTTAGAAAACTGTTGAAAGACAGCCTTTTAGGGGTTATAAATGTTCATAAATTGTGCCACCATTTTGTTTTGTTGTTTTGTTTTGTTGTTTTGTTTGCAGTATCTTTGATACATACAACCTCGGTCCCAGGGTACCGTTTTGCTTGTGCTTGTCAGTATATTGCGGTAACCTGGAAACGAGGTGGTGATACACCTATCAATACTGTACTTCAAATTTTGAAGGCTTTTCTTTTCATTCCATCCAGAATAATGAAAAGTAGTTGTGTCCATTCACATTATCCATGTGTTTTTTTTTTGTTGTTTTGATGCGTCAAGGTATTAAAAAAACCTTAGGAATGCTTTATCTCACTTGAAGGTATTTCTAAAATGTCATACCTCCAATCCTTTATAGTTAAAAGCCAACATTTCAGATTAAGGTTTTTCTAAGGGGGACTACGAAAAGTCACTTGTGTAAAACACATACCGACCACAACATAATGAGAATGAGGACAACTGGCAATCTCTTTGTATATTTTTGCAGAGCAAGCTGTATAAATTAGATACTATAATTTTGTGATATGGTAATACTTTTAATACACATAAAAAGGGCCTTTTGTTTTGAATACGTATCAAGAGCCAAAGAAACAAAAAATAAAAAGGCAAGCGGTTTGTGTGATTATCTCATTCAAATCTTTGAAACTTCTATGGAAATTCCTAAACAGCGGTTGTTCATAAATCCACTATTATGCAAAAAATGGTAAAGATATGTAATGAAGTAAGCCATACAATACTTTATTTATGAAACTACAGGGTCTGTTGGTCCGCTTTTAGTTCGTTGTTGTTTTTCTTTCAATAAAATTTCGACTATGTTTGGCATCAAAGGGGCACAGAACCAAAAGGGGCCAATGTTGAGAATAGTCAATAAAGTCTTGTTTTAGAGAAAAAAGAGGTATGCCTTTATTTGTAAAACCAATCTAACGAGCACATTTTAATTTTTCGGTATTCATTCTGTACATGTACAGGCTATATTAACTTTTATGAAAACATGTTCTGTTTTGTTGTTTTGTAGGTAACATAAAGAAAGACTTTATTTGTCAAAAAAAAAAAAATGGGCTGATTTTTTCTTTATCTTTTGTTAAAATTTAAGTATTTATCAATCCTTCATTAATCATCGCATCAATGTATTGCACTAAAACAAAAGAAAATTAAGCCATAATTATAATGGGTTTGTTGTCCCTTTTTTTTTTAATTTCGAATCATTAAAGTAATGTAATATATGAAAAGTTTATTAAGTTGTGTGGCTTTTGTATTAATTTTTTTTTTTTTTTTCTAATTTTTTGTTTGTTAGTTATTAGTTTGTCCTGTCTTATGCTATTTTTGAACTTGTTGGTTAAAATAAACTGCAGCATGGATTGGAAGTGAAATTGGTAATGAATTTTCAGTTTTTATATTTTCAGTTATTGGGGCTTTATGTTTCTACCATAGATTGTTTATGTTTTACCATTAGGCCATGGATTCAATTTTGTGGTCATATATTTTTTTTCATGTGTGTGTGTGTTACTGATTACTTGGAAGGAAAATTAGAAATTAGAAATTTAACGTTAGCCACTTTTGGTTTACCTTTTTTATTTCCATTACCATGGCAAACTGCCTTTCCATCTTTATGAGTACCGAGGGCAAGTCTAGAAACAGTCCTAAAACATTTTGGGAACCAGAGCCAAACATTTACGAAAACTTGTGATGTGATGTGATGTGATGTGTAAGCACCCTTCAGCAGGACCTTTTTTGCCAAGAAGTGATATTTTCATTTTTAATAACAACCATGGTGGAGCTTTCTTAGATAATAAACGATAAACGATTCAGCCCCTTCACTTTCAAATTCGTTCCGCCGGCCCTGTTCAGTGGGGTATTTAGAACAAAGGCATGTTTAGTCGAACACATCAGATGGAGTGTCTTTTTAATATGTTGTGATCTCCTTTTAATTGTTAATCACGCAGAAGAAGAATGTCTAAAATCACCACTCCTTTTACATCCTTTTACCAGGTGAAATTTTAACTTTTTTTATTGAATACCCTATAAACATATCTCTTATCTATTTGAAGCTTCACTCCTATATCGGACACCAATCTCTGCGTCTTGCAACTAAAAGTAAAAAACGAAATCAGAATAGTGTAGGGCCAGGCGGGATGATCATATACATGGACTGCAGAATTTATAATTTTAGGCTAGTTGTTTACAACGAGAATTTAGAAAGTTGTTTGTTTTTCCTCCGATATATTGAAGTGAATAGAAGCCGTATCGTTTGTTTGTCAATTGTCTCCTGGTGCGTGCGCGGTTGCCACTCTCGTAAATATTCTGTCACAAACACAATTTCTTTAAAATTTTGTAAAAATGTATAACTGCTATACAAACTTGTTTTACGTGAGAATGTATGAGATATGGTGAGAATGTATGGGATATGGGATATGAATCGATCAAAATCAATCTTGCTCCGTATGGTCCATTTGTTTTGGGTGGTTTCTAGGAATGGCCCCAACAAAGGAAATGTTGCTTTTCTAAATTAATAAGAAAATTGATACTTGTTTCATTTTGGAAGAATACTTATAACAGGGTGTATAACAACACTTCAGAAAATATATTTATGAACATTTGTAAAAAGGGTTGCGAAGCATTTCGCAGGTTGCTGGCAATAAATTAGATATCTCAACATTAGGTTTCTTGAGCGTGTCTAATGATTTTAAGCGCCACAAATTATCCGTTCCAATGAGGGGTCAAACGTCTTCGTAGTATTATTATTTCTCGAGATATAGATGATTAAAGTTCACTAGATT
>JAYRBV010013125.1:0-13323 GCA_036023255.1 Mitrocomella polydiademata
AGTTAACCTTTTTCTAGCTATTTACTAATGAAAAGTATATGTTTTTCCAGCCAATAACTGAATTTTGCATGTAAAATATTTAGCATGGTCTGTTAGTGGTTTTGTGGTAGACAGAACAATTGTCTGATTTGCATACATTGCGAAATAAGTTTGTATCAAGGTCTGCGAATAAGACTAGACAGAACATTGCGCTTTAGTGTTATCTTTATCCTTTGACAACGATTCCTTAAAAGCAGGATCAATTTTTGCGATTTCAGCGATTTTTGATTTGTAGGTGGCTAGATCACTGAATAGCACACTTCCCAGTGTCAATATGGTTGGGAATATTAGTGCAAAAAAATAAAATAAAAATAAGCTGTTGTAATTTAAAAGAATTTTCATTATCAATGTATCATGTAAAATGATTTATGGGATGTATTTTGGGTCCCATACTAGTTAATGGTAGTAAAACATCTTTAGATACTTTAAAAGTCTTTTCATATTATGTGGAGGCTGTAATTAAATTTTATATGTAGTGGTTTAACTGTTGCCCACCATGGTTGGGCGACAAAGAAATTTTTGCAATTTCATACCCCTAAAACAACCTTAAAAAGCATATCCAAAGACCTTAATAAATGTTATTTTTAATTATTTTTGTTGATAGATTATAAGTTTGGTTTTCCAGCTTTGGCTGTTGCAAAAGCATATATTTTCCAGCCCAAAGATCAAAAACATGCTTTTTTCCAGCTTTTCCAGCCTCCGTGGCCACCCTGGTTTGCCCGACAAAACACGATTGACATCGCGAACATGTAATAAGGTACACTAAACCGTTTTACTGACCCGTTTCAAAAGAGCACAGACGAGCTGGAACCCCTGTGGGAGGACATTTTCGAACATGCAACGTACAACTTACAATAAATGACGTCAAAATAATGGCAATAACAAATAAATCGGTATACACATTAATGACTCTAGAGGCACTTATTATTCGTTCTGTAAAGCCATCTATCATTACAAAGGACGAATACCGTAGCCGTACCTTGACAATAAAAATTTAATTAGTGTATTTATATTTAAGTGGTCCTTCGGGATTTTTAAGTTATATTTATTTTAATTTTATTTTGCTTCGATTTTCTTTAAATAATGTTTTACTGTGAGTTGGTGTAGATATGTAGTTAGTTGTATGAATTTTGTATGCAGTTTTACTGTATTTATTTTATAATTACCCCCGTCTTTTCGGAAATTTTGAATTTAAAGCCAATTTCTCCTAGTAGATCTACATTTTTTGTAAAAAAAAAGGTTGTGTGATGTATTTGAGGTTGTAGAATTCAAAAAAGTTATGGTGTCATTTATCAGAATGACGTCATAACTGGTTATTCGTTAAATATCGATTTTTTGAATATTTGTTCTAGTTAGATGATATCCTTTAGTTATAGATGAACGAGAAAGATTTTAGTGCAAGCAAAATAGAATCGATTTCAATCATAAAATTGCTTCTAGCAAGTTGCCGCACACGAACCTATTTTGGGGTACACTTCCACCCCGAAGAACGACTGATAACTTTTTGGCCGTTGAACTGTATTATAATGCTCGACGCCGCCTGGCCTTCCGACTTGTCTAAAATATTAGGCGTGACAATTAATAAAATTAATTTCAAATTACATAATTATATGCTTGACAATTTATATTCTATTTATACACAACGAAAAAGTACACCCAATAAAATAAATAAAGAAATTTATTTTTGTATATTGAAGATTCGTAGGGCTATATGCGAGATAAACATATTTTAATCCGTTTTGTAATGTATGCAATACTAGACTAAAAATGTTTACCAAATTTTTCTTAATGACAATGTTTTGGCATACAACGAGATAAAAAGCACGGTGATAATTTTTGAACACAAAATATATATATATTTGTTAGTTCTCGCAACTAAGTAATTTATGTCATGGGGTTATCCACATAGTACGCATGTACGAAATTCGCTAAAATAATAATTTGTACGCCAGACACAGATGTTTCTACTGTATGGACTTACACGAGCACCTACTTATGTGGATGTCCCCTAACATGTATAATATATATCCCGAATAAATTTATTATCAGGAAAACGTAAGAAAAAAGGATAAAAATGATTTAAAGAAAGCAACAAGAAAAAAATATCGAAAGAAACCTAACTAAAAAAAGAAAATTATACCAAAAATCTCGTGCTAAAAACATTTGAATTAAAAAAAGTCTTTAAAATAAAAAAACATAATCTCTATAAATTACATTTCACCTACATATATTTCTAATGTATTTTTCGTAAATGCTTGTTTCTAATAAACCAGATTGCGTTAAAAAGCTTCTTCGAAGGGTGGGTGTATTTAGGGTGGGTGTATAAAGACGGGAACAAATAATATACATTGGTTAGCATGTTTTTTTAATGTTAAAATCATCAAAAAAAAAAAATCCAACAATCTCGCTAGTTTTACCTGTGAGTTTCGAATTTACATATATTTTAGCTGATAAAGATCCATTATAGGCAAGAGATTGACCCAAATGAAAATATTGTTCATGAAAACTTACACATCGGCATACAAGCAGAAACTTGGAAAAGCTCTCTAATACATCATTAGCTGGAAAGTAAAATGTTAGATAAGATTCCTTGCAGTAGACAAACGTACCATACATAAGATTTTCATATTATATTTACTAGTCTGCGTATATAAACTGACAATTTCAAGCGTTTCCACACTGAGTCGTCTGTTAGAAAACCTACATTTTGGAATTTTGAAAATCCGCGAAATCCGCGAAATACCACCAAAATTTCTCCTAATAAAATACTTTACAGACATCAGCAGCGTGGAACCGTTTCAAAAGAAGGCAAGCTATAAACCGGAGTATTGGTTGGTCACACGCACTGTATCCGAGCTCTCTCCTTGTTTGCATTTCAAAAGCTTAAATGTTGACTCGCGAAGCTCTAGGTTGCTGTTTCCTAAAGCACCCTTCTATACGCCTGAATCTTCAAAAAATCACGGCGGAGGAGTATTCGTTAAATAGGCATCACGCTCCTCCATTTTAGTGTTTCGAGTGAATCTGCGTACAATGCGTTAATTATTTTTTTATTTTTTTTTTTAAACATTATTGCTGCCGTCAGCTTCTGGCGGTTTTTCGACGGTCACCTCGTCCGGTTCATCCGATTCGGGTTGTGGTGCAACCTAAAAGGATAAGAAATTTTCAATATAAATATTACGAGAACAATTCACGGTTTCGTTGCTATGCTCTTTTAAACGCGCCAAAATCTGTGATAGGGAAAACGTAAGGGTGCCTGTGTGGAACAGACTATCTTACATTGCAATGGTTTCTTTTGAGAGCTTGTTTTTCGTAGAGCCGTTTGGAACCATTGCAGTGTAGCAACGTTTGTCTAAGACATTATGAACATTTGTTTACTTTTTATCCTATCACATACATGCGCACTCGACACCTCGAAACTGTGTATTAAGGTAACAACACCAGAACATTTCGCAAGTATTTAATTTTGGTGCTACTTTTCGCGGAATCAAAAAATACATTGATGACAAAAGAATTCGCGTATTTCTTCAATACACGGATTCGTAGTATCAAGTGCGCATGCGCCTGAACTCGATCAACTGTGACATAAAAATGCGTCTTACACTGCAATAGTTACAAACGGTTCCACCAAGAAAACAGGCCAACAAAAGAAACCATTGTATTGTAATGTAAGGACACCAGAGACGTCGAAACGCTGTATTCGCGAAAGAGTCCAAAATTAATTCGAAAAAGAGGAGCATTTAAGGTGCTTACTAGGAAGGGTTCACTGAATCCCAGGACACATTCTAAACTCCTGCTCCAATAACCAAACATGTAGTAGCCATGTTCCTCTGGTACATCATCAAAAAGGACCATACACCCATCTTGTCCTGTCTCATCTGCCCCGCCAACTGACCACTCGTAGGTGTAATAATCCTTGGTTGATTTGAAGTCAAGCTGGAAAGGATAAAGAACATAAAAATGGGTCATTGTTATTATTTGAACATATTTACCCAGGATAGCCTCTCCAGTTCTAGTGAACTGATATCAATGAGGGTCCTTCCTTTCCTTGCGAAACACCTACAAAGGAGCCCTGTAGAATTAATAGGGACTAGCAATTGGCGGGGTTAAATCTCGGACCTTTCGATCCTAAGTTTACCTCCTTAACCACTCGGCCACGGATCCACAATATAAAATGCGCAACAAATATTTGTTCATTAGAAGATGGAGAAATGAAAATCGTTTTCGTCAAAACTGTTTCTTTGTATTTCTAAGGACAATCCTTGTAATACCATATATGTTTTTTCAATATTTTTACCTAGACCAACCTGACTAGGAACTTCGTACCCAGGGTCCAAATATCAGAAATACCGCAAAGGAACCTGAGTACGAGGTTGCAGTCTAGGACAAATGGCTACGGAACATTTATTATTATCGTAATCCCTATCAGTCATTGTAAATATAATTATTAACCATCATAAGTCCAGATAAAAGAGGTCAAAAACCCAACTTTTACTAGACAAATGCTCACTAATATTTTTAAGTTCAATAGAAAAAATCATAGAACAAGTTTCAAGATGGGTTTCAGACTAAATAGATGATAAACCGTCACACTTCACTAAAGTGGGGTATGGCACTTAAAATCGAAAATTTCTTAAAAGAAATACAAAAAAAGGTTAACTGTTTTTAAAAAAGGGGAAAATATTTACAGGGTAAAGTCCAATCCAATCCCAGCTTGACGTGAGGTAGTCCTTGACGTGAAATATGCAGACACCATCCTTGAGAAAAAGGAAAATAAACATATAAAACAACATAAAAAATATGTTATCTAGAATCAAAGGGCAGCTTCGCTTTTATTCGAGAAAGGCCACTTTTATTATCGATTCCGGGAGGGCACGCAAGAATCTAAATTAGAGCCCTGACCTGACAAATGCTTTTTACTAGGGAGAAAAAAAACTATTCCCTGAGAAATTTACTCAAACGATCAACAACAACATACCTCCTCTGATGTCCAAGGAATGAAAGAATCATCAAAACGAAATTCAACGACTGGCTTTGATGTCAAAACAGCCTGCGGTGAAAAAAACAAATAAAATTAAAAGAATATTACCACGGTGATACACTTTCAAAGTATCGAGTGCGCATGCGTTCTGAATGGTTGTGAAGGGTAAACGCAGCAATCCACTGCAATGCACCGAAAACAAGCATCAAACGAAAGAAACCATTGCAGTGGAAGAACGCGTTTTCCCATTATAAATCACGAGGTGTACAAAATTACAGCGATCTGAGTGGCTAACAGGAGTACAATTTATCTTAAATTGTACTCTACAATGCAATAGATTTATTTTTGGAATTGTACTCTTCAATGAATTAATGTCTTCTGTTTTGTTGAAATGAGTTAGGCGAAAATGTTAACAACTGTAAAACGTCAAATCATAACAAACAACTGCAATGACTTCTTTTTCCTATGCGCGTAGAAAAATGAAAACAACAGATTATTTCTCTTTTTTTCTCTATCTAATGCTGCTAATATTATTTTGTACCCCTCCCTCATGATTAACACATAATCGAGCAGGCACTCGAACAATTCAAAAAAATTGTACTCGAAAGCTATCAAATGTTAAAATTTTACTCGGCTAAAGCCTCGTAAAATTACTTTAACATTTCTTAATTTTCTCGTACAATTTTTTCTGAATTGTACTCGTACCCACTCGATTATGCATACTAACTGCTCGTTTAACGATAGCAGCACGAGACGTCAAATCGTTGTAATTGTCTACACAAATTTGTAGTTGTAACAACATGATGGATAGTAGTTTTTGAAACGGCACCCTTTCCACAATTCAATACTGTCAGTCATGTTTTGCTAGAAATGTTACTTGATTGAATTTCCCACAAACTAGGGGCAAAATATTTAAAATGTAAGTTTATGAGTGAAGAAAAATAAGTTGAGCTGTGCCCACTGGTGTGCGCTAGAGAAGACGATAGACTCGTAACCTGCTGGTTGGGTGGTCGAGTCTGCCACCGGTCACAATCGCTTATTGCTAAATCCCATAGGTTTCGTTGTTAAAGTGGATTTCCACTTGTCCACTTTTGAACAGGATAGGACAGAACACTGTCCCAACTCTGTCCCGAGACAGAATTTGAATTCAGTTCAACTTTTGCGGAGACAGGACAGGACAGGAAGATCATAACCAAGCAATATGGCTTTTTACAGCTTTTTTTATTGTTCACTGTTTTGAATAGATCATAAAAAACTAAAGTTGTTTCTCGTAAAATCCCTGTTAGTTTGATTTTGATGTTAGAAAGGATATGTCTACATAAAGGGCCATCCATAAAGTACGTACGCAGTAAATGTACCAATAAATAAGATTTCAAATCAGTATAACATTTTTTTCCGTATATCTGTCCTGTCCTGTCCTGTTGATGTCCGAAAAGCAAAATGATTGGAAATTCACCATTAGTGTTCCACAACCTAGGCAGGACTCTCATTGATAACAGACTACTTATTACTGGGTAAAAATTAGCAAATCATTTTGATACTTACTGGTATTTGTATAATAAACTCTCCACTAATTGGTTTATGGTCACTCGCAACGTATGACATGTGGCTCATATAACTTGTCTGTTGTATGCTGGGAGTTTCGGCTTCCGTGATTTTCTCTTTCCAAAGGATACGATCTGTGTAGGCAGGTGTACGCTGTTTCGGACTAGAGGTCATAAAGAATAGAAAGTAGTTTGTCACTTTATGATATTTCTTGGAATTTTTGGTGCGGGCAAAATCCCCCCCTCCCCTCTCGCTCCTTCTCCAAATCAAAAATTCTAAAATATTCTCCCAGACATTTTTGATGATCGTGAACTTTTCTTTATCATTTATTTTTTGTGAAATGGTATCCAAAACTAGCACTGTGAATGATCAATTTAAGAATTTTTTTTTTTTACTAAATGCTCATCTTTACGAAAGTCTATAAAAGCTCTGGCTAAATTAAACTAACGTTTTTCGGCGTAAAGTCGCTGCATTAGTAAAGTGCTGGAGGCAGAATTGCTTACCTGGAATCAAATTTATCAGTTTGTGGATCGTACTTGTATGTTGGAGGGAAAGTAATTTCAAACTCGTTGTACCCTTCAAAGCATTCACCTTTTTGTCTACTAATGGTCAACTGAAAAAAAAAAAAAAAGTATTAAAAATTTGAGTGCCTATTTGTTTGCTTGTAACTACACCTGATTTCTAAAGGCCAGCTCAACAACAACAACAATGCGGAGGAGTGTATTTGAATTTTAACACTGTCGGGTGATGTTCGACTGGTTTGATCTGGCTTAAGGTGGCTTTCCACTTGTTCACGGGACAGGACAAGGGCAAACGTCTCGTGTCCTTCTTATCTTGGCTGTCCGAAAGTTTTACTTTTTCAGTGACAGGACTGGAAGATCATAAAATGCCAAAAACAGCTTTTTATTGTTTTTAAGCAAATCCAGTGGGAATCCACATTAAACTTCCAAGTAAATAACAAAAAAGACAATAAGCGACGTAGATTTTCCTTCCATACCTGGTCGTTTAATATGAGTGTTTTGAAGTCATTCTTGATTGCCAAATCTTGAACGTTATCCTTTTCGAGGTTGTCTATTCTGTAGTTGAAATCTCCAAACAGGATATTGTATCTAGAAACCAGGTTTACTTTAAAGAAAGAAACTTTCGCGAGGCGAAAAAAAAAGCGAAATATTTGGAATAAACTTTCGCGAATGACACCTTTTGAGATTCATAAAAGAGGGTATTACACTATGTTTACTTATAATTTTTAGGGCAATTTCACGAATTTAAGATTTTTTGCGATTTTGACCAAAACTTTTTTCTTTAGGGTAACTGAATTGAAAACAGTACCGGTGGACAATTATGGAGGAAGGAAGGTATTATTTGGATAAAAGATGTTTTCTCTAAATCAAAGTATTTCTCAACCCCAAGTTAGTTCATATTCTGTGTGGATTCGCGAATAGCGAATTTGAAATGATTTGCATGGAATGATTTTTGCGAATGCTTTAATACGCATAACAAAACTCTTATAAAACCTAGAGGAAATCAAGAAAATTAATCCACTTTGGTCATGATCAGCATTATCAACAAAACTAAGTTCTGTTCTGAATCAATTTGTAGAAAACTTTAAAATAATTTTCTACAATATTTCATTTGCCTCCTCTCTCCTATTTTAGCTAGGACTAGTGTTTTGGTTAAAAATACATAAAATATTTATTTAAAAAATTCTACGCCTTAAACTGCTCTAAAAACCCTAAGATACCCCTAGAATATCTACTTTTTCCCCTTTAAAACCTTAGCTTTTTAATACTTAAGTAATAGCAAAATTTTTATTTTTTTAGGGGGGGGGCTGCGATCCTTGTTAGATAAAGATAATACACTACCTGTGATTCTGGATATCATTTTCAGTACAGTTTGAGAACATCGTTTTAGACATCACTGATTGAAAGTGCTTCAATAAATAAAAAAAGAAAAGAACTATATTTATACTATTTTCAAATTCAAAGAAATCGGTGAGCAGATTCTATAACAGAGTTAAAGCTGAGGCCACAGTTGGTCGAATGCTCCTTAAAATGTCATCCGTCGCATTCAGCTTTTTTTATAAAATATTACTGAGCTTGTACTGCAGGCTAACTGAAGATTTTTCTGTGCTCGCCCGTTTCAGTCAGACTTTTAAACCCCCAATCCGCAGTTAAAACCATCAGTCATTCAAGTTATAAAGATTCTTACATTATTTCTTTGGAGGCAATAATCATCTCCAGACACAAAGTGATTATTGACAAAACAAAACGTTTCGCCATATATAGTGAATCTTATGCTAACAGCTCCTTTCGTTCCCTAAAAAAATATACTGAAAGAATCATTATAAAGCCTTTGCTGCGTGTAAAAAATCATATCTCTAAAGTAAAATAACAGGATGAGTATCAAATTTTGCAAAGAAAACTTAAAATATTTAAACATAATACTTGAAAACAGCAGGTACTAAGCTGTCCAGGTAAGCAGAGTAGTTTTAGGCTAAGGGCTTGATTAAACTTTTCAAGTTGAAAAATGATAGCTGAATAAACTAGAATTGGTCCTCGGGGGCATTCAAAAGGGGGGGGGGGTCAACTTAAAGAAACCAAAAACAAATTATTTATCTTGAATTCTTTTTCTGAAAAATTTACAGAATTGAACTCTGTACGCTGTACAACCACAATTAGAATAAAATTTGTAATCACATCATTGAAATTGGTTTGGGAAATCTAGAAAATAATATTTAGCAATACTAACAAGAAGCCCATAAAAAGCGGTTTTTGTATAAGTCGTTCTGATTTCTCTGATGAATGATAAATGCTGTGGTTTGACGGCAACAATCAATAACAAACCCATCATTCGAACCATCTCAACCTGGAAATAAAAAAATCAATAGAAAATCAGTCACTATTTCTTAATATTTGATGAATATGTCACAACTGTAGATTCATGATTATCAACAATAACTATCATCTCTGAAGGTGTCAGAAAGTCTCTATGAAAATTATTTTCTTTAAAGCTTTTGAGGAAGACATTTCTTCATTTTACTTTTTGAATATTTCCCTTGTATCCTGAGGACATTTTTGATTTCCATTCAATTTTTCTTTTAAAGATCCTGATTTTAACACACACAGCACTCTAAATAAAATAATTTCACTTTCGCCGGTTAAGCATACTGAGTATTACCAAACGGTCGCTCACCATGGTAGGGCAACAAAGAAAATTTTACTAATTTAAAGCCCTTAAAAACACTGTACTGTAAATATATTTCTGGCATATGATGATAAAAAACATATCTAAAAGCGTGTCTTTGTGTATATTCTAAGAATATATTGCTTTAAGATCGCATGAATTTTTTTTGAGTCAAGCACCATTACATATCAGCTGGTCAATGATCAGTGACTGGCCCGTATTTCGAGCACTGTACACCTCCCCTCAAAATCACACAGGTTTAAAAAAGGAAACATTTTGAAAAGTAAATTGTTATAAACTGATAAAAGTTTTATTAAAACTCTCATACGTACCATGGTTATCCCTTTTGTGCCAAGAAACAATAACAATCTTTTAGTCCATGGGTCATTACGAATGTAATAATCCAACATAAGCGACGGTGGATCAGATGGCACTTCCTGTAACCTAAAGAAAGAAGTCGTATTAGTTCTTGATATTACTGTAAGTCACTTTTTACACTAAAACCTAACAATTAGTTTACTAATTGTATATAAGCGGGTTGCATTTTTTATTTTTTATATAAAAAAACAAAAATATCAAGTTGGAGTTCTCCTTCTGTTTGTAGGAAAAGGGAAAAATTGGAGCGCAGAACCCTCTAGGATAGCAGTTCACTAGAACTGAAGAGGTTATCCTGGATAAATATGTTAAAAAAATAACAATAATAATAATACTGTACAAAGACAATGAATTTTTGTTGCTTACCCAATGACATAAACATCTGCAAGTTTGTCATGGTGATCCTCTATCAAATGTAACCAGTCATCTAAATTCTCCTCTTTAGGTTGAATTCCATGCACATTCCAAGATGCAGTTACAATTCTATAATTGAATTGCATGAAATTGTACTTTACAAAGTATACTTTTAATGATTTTGATGGCTCACTTTGCTGAGAAGTAACATCTTTTTGGACTGTGAAGTTCATCAATGGTTCCTTTATCAATAGTCATTTATAACAAATATTTTGTTATGCATTTAACCCTTTGAGGGCGAAGCATTTTTCTGTCAGCATCCACAGACACATGTATATAAACTATATACGACAGTATGTCAAAAAGGATTATTCCAAGTGACTAAACAACCAGACACGTAAAAAAACTAACTGTATATATTTTGCCATTTATATACAGTATGCATCCGGGGTCATTGAGAATTTTACCAAATTGACCTATTTAATATATACAGTACTTAATGGTTGCAAGGTTGATCATATCAAATGTCAATGGTTGCTCAATGAACGAATATGCATAGTTTTTGGGGGAATACATATAGAACTGTATTGTGTAATTTAACTTTAATATATACAGTCACGCTTGAGGTGTATTGTTAACAGTAGAGGGTCTGCAGAGCTCTGGTGGGGGTTACGAGGAGAATTATTGGCTATGTATCTACCAGCCCTCTTTCAGGTTGGCATTCGGCATTGCCAACCTTAAAGCTGACCTAGATTTTTAACAATTATGCCAACGTAACTGTATATGAATTAAAAGGGCTACGATGTTTATGTTTATATAATATATGACATTGTTTTATACTGTACATATTATTTTATTTTTATGCTTGTATTGAAATCTTCTAATAATGCTTTAGACCTTTGAGAACTGTGATACCCATCCTATCTTCTTCCTTCCAGCAAAACATACGGGAAAGAAGAGGGGTGGGTTAACTTCAAGGAAACAAGAAACTAACAAAAAAGAAGCCTGCTTAACCGGCCTAAAAAATGTGTAATGTATTTTTAAATATAGATCTGTTAACATGTGTGACCATATTTCTGTTGTTGAAACATGGGATATTTGAAAACAATGAAAGCATGGTCTATGCATGCTATCACAGGAAATAAATAAACTTTGTGCAAAACACTTTAATAATATAGAGTATATTTTTAGGTCGTTTGAAATCTGAATATAAATGAATATAAAGAATATATACAGTAAAGGATTCGAATACATATATATATACATCTGCAGGACTTAAAGGGTCAAAGTTTAAAAAAAAAGTTATAAATGTTTACCTCAAAGACATTTTTCTAATAGAAGTAGTATATTTACTTTAATTACTTTGAGCTTTTTTTCTAAAAGAAAAATTAAATATTATGAGATTGCCCCTCTACATACAACCACCTGAACATCTAAAACAAATTGGAGGTGCTTCCTCTGAATAAAGCAAATATAGCATCTAAGTAAGGCATACAATGTACAACACTGTATCAATCAATTTTTTAGAGCTCATCCAGCTGATAAATATCATTTTAACGTCATTGCCAGGAGTACACATGTGACTCTGCATCCAGCCTTCTTGTCTCACATATAAAAATTAAGACCCCCCCCATTAGTACAGCACTTTTCACTGATCTGGGGACTCGCCCGCCAATCAAGGGGTCTGTACCGCTGTTGAATCCATCGATTGGGCGTTTCTCTATGTGGGGTTATTTTTTGGTAGATTTTGGAAGGCCTGTTTTTGATTTGGTTTTGAGAAGTCAGCACTTGAAAAGGGAACTTCAATTTTTATCCCACGTGAATTGCCGATAAATTTGGAACAAATTCATTCCATAAAATCAAAATTTTACCCTGGAAAAAATTGATAAAAAGGAAAAAATTTCTATTAACAAGATTGCAAGCAAAATTATCCGCTTATTCATTTGTTTTTACGTTAAAACGTCTGGTTTTAACAGGGGTTTTAAACAGTGAATTTGTTCAAATTCCATTGATTAATCATGTGGGATATAAATTATGGGGCCTTTTTGAGTAGAATGCCTCCTATTTGCAAACCAAAAAAGCCCTTTAAAATATTTTTCGGAAAAAGCCCGATGTCAGAAAAAGTCTCCTGTTATCGGAAAAAGACGTCTGATATGAACGAGGCATGAAATGTCAGAATACATAAATACATAATCACAAGTAGAGTTAAGGTAAGAGCTACCTATATTTATAAAATCTTTTTTTTTTTTAATTTTAAAATTTCGAACAGTTAAATAGTCACAAATATTCTCATGGCCATCAAACAATAAAATAATCAACAATCCTCAGATTAAAAAGAAAATAACAAATCGGCCATCAAATGTAAATCAATCCCACATCTGCTCTGATAGTTTGCTTTCTTCTTGTTCGACAGCATTCTTCTTTTTGTGAAAAACGATATCGAACAAGGAAAGTATTTATTTACATTAATATTTATTTCCAAGTCTCCAATGAGTCTGATTAAAAAATCAGGACCCGCAAGTTTTTGTCTAAACAACGGAACGGTCGGTCAGCGGAATACCGGAGAGCCGCCGGAATGATATTCCAAACATAACATCGTTTTTTTATTTTTACTATATTTATTTGACAATATATTTAATTTTATATTTTATAATTCATTTATTTAAGACCTGATGATGCTTAGTCAGGCAAGCCCTCCTCTCGCTTATGCTTCTTCTCTTCGAGCGCGCGAAGCGCGAGCGTCGGGTAGTACCCGATTTAAAGAGACAAATTGATATCACAAAATCTATTAATTACGGTAGCAGTTGAAAACGGAGACCGTATTAGTTTACCTTGAGTACTGCTACTAC
>JAYRBV010013136.1:0-24078 GCA_036023255.1 Mitrocomella polydiademata
CTTGTCTAATATTAGCCAAGATGTTTGACTGTTCGATATTAGATAAGTTGTGTATTCTTTTAAAAGTTCTTGATCCCGCGAACGCTCCTGGAACACGAAAAAAAGAGCGGCAGAATTTTTATAGGAATTTTGACGGCTCGATGACGGGCGATTGGGTCGGATTCCGATTACAAATATGCGGCTACCGTAAGTTTTGAAATATCAAAAGCAAAGAGAAAGACCGAGCCAATGAAGTGAGTTTTGATTAAATCCATATATACTTTATGAAAAATGGAGGAGAGCTTGATTTGATGAGAAGTAATTCAACAACAAAATCAGAGAAATATACCCATTCAGAGTTATGTCTTGAAGAATAAAGAAAAATATGGTCTTGGCTGGCTGGCTGTTGATTTTCTTTCTTATATGTTTGTTATGTAATGTTGTGCACTCTAAAATAAGAGGGAGAAATGATTTGTTGTTTGTTTTGATTTTAAATATTCACAAAATTTTAAGTTTAAAAGCTATGATTCCTTGATGCTACTAGCTAGCTATTTTGTAACTATAAAAAAGATAATAAAACAAAAAAAGGTTCTCTTTCAAATGCATTTATCACAGTAGTAGATCAAAATAATGTATCGTATCCGTATCCGAAAAACTACACACATTAAAAATAGTCAACTGGGTCAATATATAACAACAAAAAATAGACAAAATAACACATATACTGGTATTGGATATAATATGGTTAATTAGCTACCTGATTGAGAAACTTATCTTAAAACAGCATAGGGGGTAAACTTTGCTTATATCAATAATTTTGAGAGATGAGTTTACAGTACTGCATTTTTTCATTATTTTGATAAGTCGTTTCATCCACAAGGGGATACTTTGAATTTGCCGCTTTTGACAATGTAGTGGTTTTAGAATGTTTATATTTCTGAGTGGAATTTGATGAACTTACATTTTGAACTTTTTATATAATAAAGCTTTCTGTTTGAGTGTATGATGATACACACACACAATATACAAAGATCTTGTTATTTCTGAAACTTAGAATTTTGATTATTTGTACCCTAGTATGATTGTTTTTAGATAATATTGAGAAAAGAGATGATTTTAGAGCTTACATATTTCAAAGTAGATTCCTTTGATAATAGATTGATAGGCAATAATTTTTAAAATGGGTTCTGCAAGAAATTAGTGTCATAAAAACCACTGTGGATTTGTGATTGGTTCTGTTAAAATGATTTGTGCAAGTATATAATATTGTGATACAAAGTTTTTTTATGCTATCGTGAAATCGTCTCGCAAACCTACAACGATCATTATATATAGTATGATTTTTTTAGCATTGCATGACTGTCAGACTGTGTGATTATTGTAGTTTTTGCTATGACTATACTATAATATTATATTTGCGAAATTGTACATAAGTACCCTGCAAATTAACAATAGAATTTTTATGCTATCGTGAAATCGTCTCGCAAACCTACAACGATCATTATATATAGTATGATTTTTTTAGCATTGCATGACTGTCAGACTGTGTGATTATTGTAGTTTTTGCTATGACTATACTATAATATTATATTTGCGAAATTGTACATAAGTACCCTGCAAATTAACAATAGAAATAGAAATAAAGCAGGGTTACTCAAATCAGTTGAGTGGCCTAAAATAACTTTTTATGTACAGTAAGAATGACACCTTAGATTCAGATGACTCGTATCCAATTTTCAAATTTGATAAACAAATTTATAATCTTAATTTTGCAGGTAAAACTTCACTCACTTTCAAGGTAAAAATTTAGGTTGTAAAAGGGCATCACTGGTGTGTTGAATGACGTGTTACATTTAAATCGAGATTCCGTTCAAATTTATACAACAGTTTTCTGTCGTATAATTACTGTAGGCCGGCGCAACTCTTACCCTTAAAGTTCAAGAAGCTTTAGACGGGGAGCATGGTATCCAGACTACTTTTAGGAGGGAAAAAGAGTACATGATTTCAACATTACTGATGATGGATAGATAGATTTTCTCTGTATGCCAATAAAGCTATTACAGTAATTTAACCATTAACTAATCTTTAAAGTTATCATAGTAAATAGTATGATATATGTAAATTCTTAAGTAAAATTCTAGACGTAGAGTTGCGGTTCATATTTAAAGGTAAATGAATATATTTATAACGGGCTGCTCTATAGTCTAGAATGAAAGAGTCTGATTCTTATGATTATGGCAGCACTTTTTACAAAATCTTCCCTATTTTATCGCTTTTTTCTTTTTTGCTATTATACAGTTACATAGAACAGAACTTTGCTTTTTTTGAGCTTTTTAAACATGTTTCAGATCTGTTCTCTCTTTGTCGGTACACTTAGAGCTTAAAAAACATAAAAGAAAAAGAAAAAAGAAACATTTCATTGTGAGCAAATGCTTAGATTGCTTTGACTCAGTTAAAATCAAGTTATTTGCCAAGGAAGTTATTGCATTGAATTATGATTTTTATCCTTACAACACTTTAGATCGTTCCTTAAAATGCTGGTTTGATAGCGGGCTTAAAGCCTTACATGTACTGTCGTGCTACCTGGCTACTGTAGTTAATGATAAATGTCTAATTACTAATAGATTAATAAAGATAAATATAGCAATACATTTACTGGTAAACCAAGGACTTTTTTGACTTATGATATCATTGGTAACTTTTTGTTTGCTCTTAGTGGTGTATCTTTGTGGTTTGTGGTTGTCTGATACTGTATGGAACAATCTACTAACAGAATACTGAATAAAAGAAATTGAGTATAATCAGACAGTTTATTTTGGTATATTAGTATATTTTTTGTATCGTTAAAACAGTAAAAGCGACTGAAACACTTGAAAATATTGTCAGTGGTTTGAATAACGAGGTCAACAGAAAAGGGTATGATAAGAACTTTTTACTAGGTAATAGATGCATTGGGGTTCAGTTTGACCTTTGAGAACTAGGCCTGATCAAAGAGCTTCTTTTAATGGAGTGTACTTACAAAATTGTTTCATATATTCTATTGATTCTGTGTATATGCTTCACCAAGGGATTCACCAAGGGATTGCAGATATGCAACAATTTCTTTCATATCCTGCATACAAATCCGTTTGAAATGTAAAAAATGAACTATACCATTTATAAGCAAATCCTATATGAATCAGTTTTGTTACTTTGATTCTATTCTTGCATAAATCATGAAGCCATTGCATTGATTACCATATAAATCTTATAATATTTTTATAAACACATCATCCAAACTATTAGAATTGAATACAAATATAGCTTAAGTGGACTAATTACGTTGATTTAATTTTACAGTTTTAAATGCAAATTTCATCTTTCAAGAGGCCAAAGGTTTTTGTGGAGATTTGATTTTGTGTGTGATATAATTTCAAGGTTGATTATAACTGTTTTATAGCTTTATTGTGACTTTTAAAACATATTTTTGTTTCCACCATTTGAAAAATATTGGATTTATATAACTAAAGTTTAAGGTTTTCATGTGGAGTTAATTTTTTGGGAAAGGCAAAAATCCACAAAGTCAATTAACGTATACAAATTTTTGTCCCTAGACATCGGTCCATGATGTAAGATATATATGAAAAGCAATGTTTATTAAAAAGGGTACAGTAATTGGAAAATTGATAAATTTTGAGAAAAATACTGAAAAGATAAATAAGAGAAATGTAACTGACGATGGTGGAAATGAAAAGCTTTTTGAGTAAGTAAAATATATATTTTTTAAATAAATAAGAGAAAAGTTTGGGCAAATTGAGGGTAAAAACAAACTACTAACAGATTAAAATATATATACTATAGCCTAGCTGCTAAAGCTGGCCTTTTTTTTAATTATATATCATTTAAGGTTCTAGATCTGTAAGTTAAATACACTCTTTCCTGCACTACAAACCTGTTTACTTTTGTTAAACCCTTGAGTTTTAATAAAGAAATATTTAAGATTGAATTTTAATTTTATTTTAGTGTCTGAAATCGTTAGTTTTTTGTCAACTTTAGACACCAATAGCAAGTCTGAGATCACTGTAGCAGAAGATAGCCAAGCTTCCGCTGTGGTGTCAAATCATTGACAAACGGTCTTGAACTAGTGTAACTAATTTTTATGTCCTATGTTCCTCTCTGGACTTAACCCTTCAATTTAATTATCTTGTCAAAGTAGAAAAATTTACATTTTAGAACTTTCAACTTTTCTTACTGCTTACATTGCTATTATTGTTGTTAATGGATATTTACCCAGGATAGTCTCTTTAGTATTACTGTCATCAGCACTCAAAATAAGGGCCGGCCATCGGTCAATGACTAGCCAATATCAGATGTTGCCCGGTTCAAAGATTGTTCTCGCAGTCATGAAATATTTTTTTTAGTCTTTGAATATACAAAGATATGTTTCTTTGCTTTCTTTTATCAGCATATACCAGTTCAAGAAATGCGTTTAGGGTGTTTAAAGGCTCTAAATTAGTATAGTTTTCTACGTTGCCCTTCCATGGTGGGAGACTGTAATACAACACTATATTACTCAATATGTTTGACTGGCTAAAGTGAAATCCTTATTCCGAGCGCTGTGTTATAGGGCTGCAAATAATAATTTTTATTGTGACATTATGCCCAGTTTTTATTGTTATTGTCAGACAGCTTTTTAAAATGTGGGTTATCCGCTTATCCAGTCGAACATTGTGCAATGACCCATGCTTATATTTGCAGCCCTACTGTTACCAGTTAGGGTGGGTCCTGTTGTGAAACACCTACTGTACAACAATGTTAAATTATATTTTAATGTCAATCTTTACATGCTCATAAGTTGGGACTTGCTAGAGCTTTAAAGATCTTTGAACTGATTTGAGGTGAGTGTAGTCAAAATAGATTACAATATCCCAAAACTCAATTACCAGTTTTCTTCAAGGACCCAGGGTTGATTTTCCTTAAAACAGCTTGGAAATACCCAGTATTGTGAATTTATTCAACCTTTTAGTTAAGTTCATACATGTTTCAGCTAACTTATCACACGTAGAAAACTGTTTTAAAGACTGAGTATGAGCGGACTGGAAGACTGAAAATTTCCTTTGTTGCTCTTAAATTCTTACAAATAATTCTGTTTTGTCCTGGAATTTTATATAAACTTTCCAGTATGTTCATTTTTTTAAGACTGGTCTTATTATTTCGCGAAATTTATTTGTTGGCAATTCTTCTACACAAGAGCTAAAGATGATTGTTATTAATGACATCTCATATTGTGTCATCTTTCTTGCCGGTATTAATGGAACTGCTTTTGGGAAACCACATTTAACAGTGTCGATATGTTTACTGAAGGAAAGCAATCATTTATTAATCAAGTAAAAGTTTAGAGACACCAAACACTTAGAAGCTTATTCGAAAATCTCTTTGAAGTTTTTGTGTTGCCTACTCATATAATGAGTGTTCGTATTTAATTGCTGTTACTTACTGTGTAAAAAGAAATGCATTTCCTGAAAATACAATTAGCGGTGTCTTTGAACCATGTGGATATTTGAAGCGCACTGAAGATAGAAGTTAGTTCTTCTAGATTAAGAGCATGAATGTATACTGATCTGCAATACTTCTTATTGTTCTATTTTTACACCAAATTCTTAATAAAGAGGTGCAAATTCATGGCTAGCCATTTTTAAAGTAGGCCCTCCTGAAAAAGCTCTCTCTCTCTCTCTCTCTCTCTCTCTCTCTCTCTCTCTCTCTCTCTCTCTCTCTCTCCATACAAAAATTAGGACAACCCTTCCCTGAATTGCAAGATCAACTTCAATTTCAGCTTTCCCTTTTAATATCTTGTAAAAAAAAAAAGGTGATGTGTTAAATTTCATAAGCCCTTGTTAAGAATTGGTCGAGTTTGACTATCGCTTTTCGTGTTCTATTTGAAAAGCAAAGCGCCTTGAATACCGCACTATATCTTTGTGCCTGTTTAATGCGATTTTTTAGATGGATTTTCGTTGAGAAAAACTGATATCTTTCTTCTCTTCTGTTTTGTAACTTCTTTTCATTGTACTTGAAGGAAATTGAAAATCCTTTTTTTTTCTGACGGATAGAAAGAAAGGAAGACTGGTTAAAGAAACTTCTCTACTTGTAAGTGTTTCTGTATACATACTGTAGATGGTACACCTGCCGTACCAAATTCTCATGTGCTGTAAAAAAGAAGGAGGAGGGGGTGAAGGAAGCTAGTAAAGTCTAAGTACTGGGTTATAATTTGTACGTATTTGCATCCAAGACGACGCAGGATGATACCATGAAGAACGTTAATATAAGAGCGCGCTTGAAGGATCCAGGAGTTTTTTTGTTTTTTTTAAAGTATCATTTCGAATGGTATAGCGATATACTTTTTTTATCTCCATAAGAAAAGAATGCTTTTTATCGTACAAATTCCCGTCGGGAGAGATGTTTTGATAATTCCGAGGAAATGCTAAGACGTTAATCCCTCGCTGTCCAGCAGTTCATTGTATAATAGGGAATTAAGGAGCTTCATTTTATTGATTAACGAACTAGTAACCGTCTATCTCAGTACAATGCGAGGGTTGAGCTGAGTTTCTTTTCTAATCACCCCCATAAAAAGTAAAATTCCTTTTGACTATTTTTTTCTCCTCGCACTCACTCTCTCTATTTCTGTTTGCTGATTTTTAAGTCGCCCAACTTTTTTTTCAGAAATAAATGCTAGAGATATCGCGGAGAGAATTAATAGGATATCACTATCAATCTCTTCAAAAAGAATATTTCTCTCTTTTATGTATACGTTAATTTTTTTTGAGACGATTAAACACAATGCAAAAAAAATCTCAAACAATCCGACCATACATTAACACTGCAAAATAGATGGTCGTTCTCTCTCGGTCTCTCGGTCATCTAGAATCGTAAAGAATTTGTTTGTAGATTGGTTACACGAAAAAAAAAAAAAAAAAAAAAAAAAAAAAAAGAGCATTAGTATAAACCTGTCAAATGTGTGCGAAGGCTCATTCTTGTCGCAATGAATTGCGGTTGATTGTATGTGATTTGTGCTACTTTGATGTTCTAATTGTTACCAGTAATTAATTCTGTTTGGCTGAATACTTTATTTTCTGATCAGTTCTAACAAAGAAATGCTGACCGTTGGCTCTGCGATTTAGACTTTCTGTGGATTCGATTGACCGCTAATGAGCGTTCAATACTCCTCAAATGATGGTTTGATTCCGAAAGGCTGGCTTCCATTTTTTTTATTTATTTATTGTGGCATTCGTCTGGAAGAGGAAGGAGTCTACTCAGAAAACAGAACTTTATTTTCATTAAACAATAAAGGTTCGAGCTTTTCGAGTTTTTAGTAACTTGGCCGTTATTCTCATAGTTTTAAGCTTTTCTTGTATGAGTGGAAAGGGGTTTTACTATTTTAACTAAATTTATTTTAGGAACGTTTAAGAACACTTGACCTAGCTTTTTCTTTCTTTTCTTCTTTATCATAATTTCTCCACAATTAGCATTAAAAGTTCTTGATTTCTTACCCTAATATGTGGTACTGATTCGCAAACCTTACACAACACGGAAAAACACTCAATTTCGCAAGGAATGAAAATTAGACCAAATTTGGGAATCATTGTACATGGTTCAGAAAAGTTGCGTGTTTAGTAAGAAGCACCTCTTCAATAATTTTTAATTAGTGATCCGTAAGCAGATATGACTTGTTGCGTGTAGGCGAGAAAGACCTACTGGTTACATCCATACAATAATAAAGTTTTCTGCCATGCTACTGATCCATACATTAATGTCTTTCTTTCAGTACCTCTGCAAAATCAAATAATCTCCTTCAGAAGACAACAGATGGTGTTCAGTATTTTAAAAACAAGCCTTATATGTTTCAGATTTATAACAACGACAAATGGTTTTTAAGAGGAGATATGTAACAAACAGCAAACAATGACCGACGAATTGATAAGAAGTCACGATGGCCTTGTTGATATCTACTTTGCTTTTGGTACTACTGAATGTCAACTTTGTTCACTCGCAATCAAGAAGAGTAATAATTCATGTCTTCAACGTCTTTGAAGAGCAGAAAGCCGGAACTTTTGTCGGCAACATCGGCGTAAAAAACGAAGTAAATGCCGACTATCGGTTCGCCAAAGATAACAAAAATTTCAAGTTGACCCCACAGGGCATATTGACTACCCTTAAGAAATTTAATCATGAAGATCTATCACGAAGTGAAAGAGTGAGTGGTATCCAACTCCATGTGACCAATGGTCTATCGTCTTTGCTGGACATTAAGGTTCATATACTCGATATAAACGATAACGCCCCAACCTTTCCCGAAAGCGAAGACCGGTTCATGATTAAAGAAGATTTTACAACGGGTGACAAAATACCATTCATAAATGCGGAAGATAAGGACTACAAAAGTGACCCGGGTAAAATAGTGTACACCATCAAGTCCGGCGACGTCTATGATGATTGGGAAATTAAAAAGGGTGATGTCAGTGGAAAGTCGGTGAAGCAACACTACCTGGTGCTTCGGAATGAACACAAGCTGGACGTGGAAGACAAAACCGATAATTTGACTCTGGTAATATCGGCGTGTGATGCTAAATTGACTACTTTGTGTAGCACACTGTCGGTTATTATTGACATCGAGGACGTAAATGACAATGCTCCCGTATTCGACAAATTACCCGCGTTGATTGAAATATACGAGAATGCGTCGAAGGTCGAACCTATTTTCACCGCTAAAGCGACAGACCGCGATCGAGGGAGTAACGGAGAAATCGAGTACGAAATCTTCAGAAGTCTGGATTTCGGTATCCATCCCAACTCGGGCGAAATCCACATCGTCACCAATGACTTGGATGCTGAAGGGGACAACGATCAGAAGTCAGTGTTGATCATTGCCAAAGATAAGGGGACCCCAACTCTCAAAGATGATTTCTGGCTAAATATCAAGATTCTTGACTGTAACGACGAACGGCCAATGTTGACTATCTACCCGTACAACAATAACGGTGGCCCGTTCGATCTAACAGAAGGAATCCCCATCGGGACAACGGTAGCCACTTTGGAAGTGACGGATTTAGATAAGACTGCCATCAACCATGGTATCAAAAAAGTCTTCTTGAACGCCGGACAGGACTATTTTTCTTTGCATGACGCAGGAATTACGACAAAAGAAGGAAGGAAAGAAACTAAAAAGTATCTAATTAAAACGACCAGAGAAATCGACCGTGAGCAGAAGTCGAGCATCTTTGTGTCAGCTAGTGCGATTGATACTGGGTCACCACCGTTGACAGGTACCGTCAATCATACCATGTTCGTTGCTGACGTAAATGACAATGCACCCGTCTTCGAAAAACAACTTTACGAAGCGAAAGTCAACGAATCTGAGAGCATCGGCACGGTTGTTATACAAGTGCGCGCGTTGGATGCCGATTTTGCGCAAAACGCCGACATTACGTACTCAATAACATCAAAGGCAGATACCAAATGGTTTTTCATCGACGAAGACAGCGGAGAGATAACGCTTAACGACATCATTGATCGTGAACAACGGGAGTACGTTTTGATCCATGTATCGGCGAGGGATCATGGCGCGACAGCATTGACTACCCACACGATCGTCAACATTACAATTCTAGATACCAACGATAACGATCCAGAATTCTTGGACACAAGGATGGAATTCAATGTTACTGAAAATAATAATCTAGACGTCTTCATTGGTAAGTCTACATTTGCCTAATTTTTACAAAAAACTGCTGAATCAGCAAGATTTTAGCAACTTAGTAAAGACAATGATGTGATACAACTTTTGAGCTATGAGCTCTATCCGATGGTTTTATTTATTTTTCCAAATTTTGACACCCTTATAAGGCGGGCAATTATGCTCAATTACTCAATCATACCACCTCCCCAGACCACCCCCTCCGATTTTTGTGAACTCCAATGATATACCTAACTTATGAGCATAGTAGGAATTTGGAATTTGGTACCTACCTCAAATTATGCCTGGTCTATATTACCTTACCTAATTAATATTCACAATACAAATTTATTTCCAGGTAAAATGGGGGTGCACGATCGCGATTTAATCGGTTCATCTCATCTCACGTGTTCCATCACCAGCCAGGATTTCAGAGTAGACTCGACAACATGTGAGATCTACGCCAACAAAGTTTTCGATCGCGAAGAAGCGAGCAGTCACACGATAACTGCGACAGTTACAGACGGGTTGGGTCGGTCATCAACCGGGCAAGTCATCGTACACATCCAAGACGAAAATGATAACATTCCCAAATTCGTCACCGACTTCTTCAATGTCTCCGTGCATACAAACTTTCGCGTCGATCAAAACGCTGCTTTTCTGACGGCCGTCGATCCCGATGTCGGTGACAACGCTTTGCCGTTGTTCAGTGCGACGTTCCAACCCGGCGACGGATTTTACTTCAGTATTGACATTAACTCAGGCGGTATAAAGCTACTAACAGATCTTACCAAGATAAAAAAGAATAGCTTTTTCTTCACAGCTTCTGTCACAGACCGAGCCAACCCACAACCGAACCGAGCCGATAAAGCAAGGGTTCAGCTGAATGTTCTAGCCCCTTCTACGCGACCACCCGTATTCAAGAAGTCTCGATATGAGTTCACCATCAACGAAAACAATCCAATCAACTACGAATTCGGTCAAATGAAGGCAACGCGATCTATATCGCACAGCGAAACGTTCATTAGATATTCGATCAAAACTGGAAACGGCAAAGGGTTTTTCAGCATCGGTCAGTTTGGGTCATTGATAGCCGTCAGATCGATCGACTTCGAAGAGGCCAACAACTTCAAATTAGTCGTTGAGGCACAGGACACTCTACAACCATCGTTGGCGACAAACGTCACTATCCTGATAACTGTCATCGACCAAAATGACAACAAACCGAATTTCGTCAACAACAATAACGTTATCAACGTCAAAGAGGGCGTGGCTATCGGTCATCTTCTTTATATTTGCAAAGCTGAGGATTTGGACACTGGAAAATTTGGCCAGGTGACATACAAAATCGTCAACACCACAGGCCATTTCAGTATTAACAAACATTCTGGGGAGGTTAGAACCAATGGTTCCCTGGACTACGAAATGTCCGAAAATCACGTGATCTACATCAAAGTGTCTGACGGTGGTGATCCTCCGCTCTCCTCCTTCTTCAAGATTCAAGTCAACGTGGAAGACGTGAACGACAACCCGCCCTTGTTTTACAACAATTCACAAGTTGTAGATGTGGAGGAGAACAATGCCATCAACCTAGTCATTCTCACACTCAACGCCTCCGATGCCGACGATAACGAGAATGGGAAATTCGTCTTCACCCTCCTCCCCAGTGAGGACGCTAGGTCATTTAGTATGATGAAGAGTGGTGCTCTGTACGTCACTAAATCACTTGATCGTGAAACCAAAAGCTCGTACAGCCTACGCGCGCAGGTGCAAGATCTTGGCCAACCACCACAGTCCAGTGAAGCAGTGATTTCCGTCATTGTCGGCGACCAGAACGACCAACCGCCAAAGTTTCAGCAAGCTTCTTATGAATTTGAGGTTTGGGAAGAGATGCAGCCTGGCACGACTGTTGGTGAAGTGATCGCTGTTGACGCGGACACCGGTGACAACGGCAAATTCACCTACTTTCTGCGCGACGAACATCGGGATAAGTTCGAGATTGAAACCAAACAATCGTACGGTAAACACGTGTGTATTATCAAGACCAGAAAGAGATTTGACCGGGAAGTGGAACCGGATAGTTATAACATCACCATCGGAGCGAGCGACCACGGGTTGAGCGGCAACTCCAACAATGTCAACGTCAAAATTCTCATTCGAAACATCAATGACCACCCACCTGAGTTTACGAGGACCAAACCGTACGTAGCTTGTGTTACAGTAGGCACGAAGGCCAACACAGAAGTCACAACGGTTACAGCTGTCGACAAAGATAAGGTCAAGGTGCAACTGAGGTATAGCTTGATTGCCTTGGAAACTACACAACAGTTGTCATTGAGAATTTTCCAAATTAACCAATCAAACGGCTCCATCTTCACAAGTTTAGAGATAGATAGTATGCATGCAAAGCAATCGGTTTACGAAATGGTCGTTCGCGTGGAAGAATTCACAGTTGGTCCTACATACTCAGTTGGTCGTGCATACTCGAATTATCAAAAGGTGGTAGTCTTTGTTGTGCCCAAACATAAAGGATTGTTATTCCAAGAGAAGTGTCCGCATGTAACGATCAAGCAATCAGATAAATTAAACGTTATCGCAAAGCGACAATGGGCATTTGATTCGGACTACAAAATCGGAAATTTTCGAATCGTCACCCCTGCCACAGTCAATGTCCCATTTAGTATTCTTCCTAACACGGGGATGATCCAAGTTATGTTGAATATCAAAATCGCCCTGTCGCGTTACTATCAACTGAACGTCACGGCAGATGGGACACAAGGTTCGCACACGATCAGTGAATCTGTTATTCTCAACATTTATGTCGTACCCACCAATGCTTTCCCGCCCGCCTACCCGAAAAACCCGGAAAATTACAACGTGCTTGAGAATTTTGCTATCAACAAACCCATCGCCACTCTAAAAGCGCCCATCGACAGGGACAAATATATGGAGGGAAAGTGTGTCTTTTTGGTTGAAGATCCTGTCGACGCCCCGATCAAAGTGTCGTCGTTGACGCGGGAAATCATGTTCACGCGGCCGATCGACCGAGAGGTTGACGATAAGATTGTGGTGAAAATTCGAGTGAGCGATCTGGCCGAGGATCTTCCACAACGTCTTTCCAACACGCTGACAGTCGCCATCCATATCATTGACGTGAACGACAACCCACCGAAGTTTGTGTCGGGCAACGAAGTTCTGGTGTACGAGAACGAACAGATCGGCACGATCATAGAAAACGTTGTGGCGCTCGACCCGGACATGGGCAAGACAAAAACCGACATCGAATACAAAATTTTATCTGGCAACTACGGCAACACATTTGAATTGGACCGTTTCTCGGGTGAGTTGAAGACTGCAAAACCGATTGCGATCAACACCAGAGACAAGTACACGCTCAAAATAATGGCCATTGAGAAACGCGAAGTTAAAGACGACATTGCTTCTTTGAACACAACTTCTGTCTTAACGATACGCGTGATTGACGTCAACGATAAAAAACCCAAGTTTGGGAAGAAGGAGTACAAAGCACGTGTGAAGGAGAACAAACCAACCGGAACAAAAGTGATCAAGTTAGACTCCGTTGATCTTGACACGTTGCCTGAGTTTCAAGCTGTCGTTTACGAAATCCTGGAGAAAGATGAGGTCGGATTTGAGATTGACCACCAAACGGGTGACATTCGTACGAGCATCGTGCACGATCGAGAGACGAAGAAGAAATTCGAGTTTAACGTCATCGTCAGAAACGTCGCCCCGCCGCATGGAGATGACGTTTGTGCCGTGGAAATCACTATCGACGACGTTAACGATAATCCGCCGATATTCTCGGGCGGACCTTACGAGGAACACCATTTGATGGAAAACTCCAAACCCGTACCCCGTCCGTTTCACCAGCTCTCCTACACAGATGCCGACGATACTGTCAACTCTAAAGTGTTGTTCTCCATCGTCACACCTCTCAAACATCCAGCAGTATTTGTTTTGAACAAGACAACAGGACAATTGTGGTTACACAAGGTTTTAGACCGAGAGCAACGCAGTTCGTACAGCTTCATCGTGGAAGCTATAAACGTGCAACCGCCCTACCATAAATCCCAACAGAACATTACTGTCATTGTCGATGACGAGAACGATGAAGATCCGGTGTTTGAAAAAAAATTGTACGCGAAGACTGTTAGTGAGGGGCAAAGGGTCAACACCACCGTACTCTATGTCAAAGCGTTTGACGCTGATGTGGCTAGCAATGCTGAGGTACATTACTCTATTGTTAATGCATCCCAGAATACATTGGAACACTTTACCGTCGACCAAAAGTCTGGCGCCGTCTATCTAGTCGGTCCGTTGGATTACGAGGCACAGAAATATTACGCTTTCCAAGTCAAAGGGGCCGGTTTCGTCACAAATTCTTTCGATGTTACAACGGTTCAGATCACTGTCAAGGACGAGAACGATAACAGGCCGATCTTTTCGAAGCCTGTTTACGAGTTCAACGCCAAGCAGGTCCAAGCGAATGTTGTGATTGGCAAGTTGAAAGCCAGTGATTTGGATGTTGGCGGCAAGCAGAGGATAACATACAAGTTCGACCCACCTAATTCAAAATTCTCCATCGGTCCGAACTCGGGAGAGATTTTCATCCAGAAGCTAGATCTCATTTACGGACAATATCGACTACACGTTTTGGCACAAGACCAAGAGCTTCCACCCGCTATGGAAAACAAAGCGGAAGTCCTAGTCACTGTAGGTACACAAACTTCGTTAAAGTTCCTAAACTCATCCGTTGTAAAAACTATCAACGAAAACCCACCAAGAAATCTTCGCTTGGGAAAGGTTGTTGCCGTGTCTCAGGTGCGTACTAAGATCAAGTATAGCATTTCTTCTGCGAGCAATCCCGAATATGCTTTTCGCATCGACGAGAATACGGGAGAATTATTCGTTAACAACAGCAAAGCAGTAGATTTTGAGAAATACGAAGAATTCTTTCTGGGCATCCAAGCATCGACCGGGAAGCCGGAGATTCTGAGTTTTCTTCACGTTTGGATCCGTGTGAGAGACGTCAATGACAACAGGCCGCAGATCGAGCCCAAGAATTTCACTTACTCCTACCCGGAGACGAACCGACACCCGTTCAAACCCATGTACATCTACCAGTTCCTGGTCATGGACAAAGACAAGATGGACAAGAACAATCTCACCTTGCGTATTAAAGAAGGCAACGAAGACGGCCTCTTCCAAGTCGATCAATGGCATCGGCTGAGTTTGATTAAAAATATGGACTACGAAACCAAAAGCCGCCATCATTTGGTTGTCAGGGTAACAGATGGTGCCGGTCACTACGAGGAGGCGCACCTCTTCTTCAATGTGGAGGATCAAAACGACAACAAACCGATATTCCAGAAAATCAACCCAGTGTCGGTGAGTGAGGCATCCATGCCAGGCACCCTCGTGGCTCAAGTTACGGCCATCGATAAAGATAGGAAGAAAACCGACATAAAGTACAAAATCGAAAGTAAAGGCTCGACATCCAACATCTCTTTGTTTGACATGGACAAGAGCAGCGGAAAAATCTTCTTAACTCACTCGTTAGACTACGAGCTGAGCTCCAAACACACTCTGCGTGTCTCCGCATGGGATGGCGTACACCGCTCGTACGGCCATTTGATTGTCAACGTTAAAGACGTCAATGACCACAGCCCGAAATTCTCAAAGTCTATATACACAGTTAAACGTGTGTACTCGCCCCTGAAGAAAGATCAGTATATTGTCAAAGTCGATGCAACGGATCGAGATCGTGGCGATTACGGGTTTGTTCAGTACAAATTGGAGCCATCACGTGACCCTTTCATGATCAATCAGTACACCGGCAAGATATTTGCTAACAAACCCTACAAATTCCGTCCGGGTACCTTAGTGAAGTTGAGTGTGGTGGCTTACGACTCCAAGAAGCAAGAAGGGAGCAGAAGTACCACGGCTATTGTGGAAATACACATTACGCAAGTGCAATTCCCAAATCTACAATTCACCAATGGTGGTGTTTACCATTTCTCCATCGACGAGAATACGCCGGAAGCTGTGGACGTGGAGCAAGTGCAAGCATTCTTCCCGACCGGCGTGCACAAGAAGATGAGGTACCGCATCATCGGAGGTAACACGAACGGAGCGTTCAGTATTGATACACACCAGGGTTTCATCCGAACTCACCGGAAGCTGGATCGAGAAAAGATCCCTAAATACACGCTACACGTGGAAGCCGAAGTAGACGCTACCGACGCTAACAACCCCAAATTGGCTCCAGCCCGATGTGTCATCAATATTGACATCCTCGACGTCAACGACAACCAGCCAATCTTTGAGAAGAGCGTCTACCACGTGACCAAATACGAGAACGTTGTTGAGGGGACCACCCTGCTACAGGTGAAGGCCACTGATGCGGACGACCCTAAACAAGCATACGGCAAGCTGACCTACTCCATTCATTCGGGACAAGAAGGGACACAATGGCTGAAAATCAACCAAACAGACGGTACTGTTAAAATCAATAAGCAGTTGGATCGCGAAGTTGCGGATACCATTCGGCTGACAATCAGGGTTGCCGATGTTGAAGGTAGGTTTTTCTTCTCACCTTATCTACAGGGTTCTAAAGGTCCTGGAAAGTACTTAAAAGTCCTGGAATTTGCTTGAAAAAGTTGATAAGTCCTGGGAAAGTTCTGGAAATTTGAATACAATTTTATTGTGGGAACCCTGTCTCCTGGCAAAGTATTGTATTTGGTTAAAGGTTACAAAATTTTATTACTGCTTACTACGAAAGGAAACTAATCGTGATATATTCCAAATTGAATGCGAAACTTTCGTGGGAGGTATGATACAAATAAGCTTTTTAAAAACTGATATAACAGCTTAGACAACCCTTAGTACATGATTTGTAAGATGGCGGCGGGAGGACAGCTTTTCCTATTATATTGTGTGTTTTGTTGTTGTCAGGTACTGGAATGGAAGCTTTTACTTCATTGAATGTGACTGTGCTAGATGTGAACGACAATGCGCCAACATTCGATTATGACGTCATGCAATATCAAGAGATCCGCGTGAAAGAAAATCTACCGCCTCATCAATTGGTCTTCAAAGCAAACGCACGCGATAAGGATATCGGAGAGAATGGAAGGGTAGGCAACTAATAAGTAGTTTAACCCACATGTTAAAAGTTTTATGATGAGTTTGGTAATTCAGTTGTTTGAAAATGTTCATTTCCAAAGCGGAGTTCATTGGTTTTTAGAATGGTTTCTTAGTGGGAAATTTCGTCAAAAACACACTCTGAAGGAGAGGACGTAATGAAGGCGATTTACATAGAAAACACACTCCGGCGTAGAGGTTATTTAACGATTTTGCCGGCTGGTGCAATCAGGCTGGTATAATTTTGTAATACCTTTTTCATTTCAGATTTCTTACAAGATACTAGTAGGTACCGGTAAGGACCTCTTCTACATGAACGAATCTACTCCTGGTTGGGTTTATACTAAAACTAGCTTGGACTACGAGCAAGGAGAACACTATAAACTGAGTGTACTAGCCTATGATCACGGCATACCAAAGCGAGAACACAGTGTTGAGTATGTGATATACGTGGATGATGAGAACGAATTTCAACCGGTGTTTACAGAGACGCAATATTCGTTTGAAATATATGGCGATTTTAAAAATGGAAGTGTTATTGGGAATGTAAGTTTATTATCCTATGTTAGTTGTTGTTCAAGTCCAGTCCTTCAGTAAACAGGTAAAAAGGAACGCGACCTACACCAAAAATATTACTGACAAACATGGTTTGTTTGGCGGATAATGGTATTTGTATTAACTCAAACTGAAAACTTTGGCAGGAATACACCTTTCCCGAATTACCGTTTATACATAGATTCCTATTATCAAACCGGAAGAAATATTTCCACGTGCTTCTATCATCTCAAGGGTGTTTGAACCTACCGTGCGAGCCCAGGCCGTTTTTCTTCTCGCCAAACTCATGCGAAAAAGCGACCGTATTTTTAGAATAATGCGGGCGATGGGACAGGGTAGTTTGAACCTTTCTTACGCCTGATGAAATTTGTTACTCCCACGAGACCCAAATACATGAAGATGATACTGATCTTAGTAATGTACACATAAATGGTATTTAGGAAAAAGCTCTATTCAATTGTAAAGTGGATTTTGAAAAAGTTTTCAGTTAAATCAGAAATTTTGAAATTAGAGATTTTTCTTTTTTATGCTTGGCCATTTATTTAACAGAGGTTTAAGAACCTAAATAAAACACCAAGAAATAAGTAAGAATTCTAACCTCTAGTATGTCGATTCCTGTGGTCAATAATTAGCAGATCCATATAAGCTGCTCCTGTTTTGCTTCCTCGTTTTTATCTTCCAACTCTTCCTTTCCATTTTCCCCATCAAAATTCTTCATCCGCAAAGATGATGAATCCATTAAAATGATCACCAGCAGGGTGCGTTTTTATTAAAGGGAGATAAATATAGCCAAAAGGCCCATGTCGTTTTTCAATAATATTTTTGGAGATATAATGTATATAACCTTTTTCCCCGTTGAATAATAAGGAACGTTTTTTCTTTCTTTCTTGAATTCTGTTTTGTGTGTGTTTGAACAAAGATCTCGTTGATGGAAACTTCTCAATGTCGATGCTGTGTTGCTCATATACATTCCTTTGAATAGGTGATTGGTTTGGCTCAGCATGCTGATTCAGCGAATTTGTAAAGTTACGATCAAACAACCATTCAACAGCTCTATTCCGTTTCTTCTTGAAAACATACTAACATCTAGTCTTCTTTTTGACAGTAAAGAGTAGTTTGTTTGGAGAATCTCAGACATGCTGATGCATCATATTTTTCGTTCTTCAATATTTTTTTTACAATAATTTTTATATTTTTTTATTTTTTGAATGACGGTTAACCTTCTTGTCATTTGACCTGGGGGCGTAGATTCGCTTTCCAATCCACGCCCTTGCGCAACCTTGAAATCTCATCAAGTGTCCTTTGAAGCATGTAATACAAGACGCACTCATTTATACTTACAAGTAAAAAAAGATTGTCTTTTGGCATGTAAAAAAATAACTGAATTTATTTTAAGTTGAATTGAAGATTTTTAGATATCTCTATGGCCTTGTGATATGTTTACAGTGTTGTTATAGAATGAGTTGCAATGGAACCTCTCAACTCTCTCTTTCGTTCTCTTGCTGAAAGCATGCCAAGACAACTTACAAGAGCGGCACTTAAAAAGCAAAACATTGTTTTTCGATGATCTACATATTTGTTCGAGAAATGACTCTCATCTTTTATACATATTACTGTTGTTGTGTACACAAATTCTCCTATGTTTTTGCAGTCAGTTTGTACAAATTTCTTATCATTTCTTTTATTATTTTTTTGAGCTTCTTTATTTGAATATAGCTATCTATCTGTGCCTATTTTTCAAATAAGATCTATATATAATGTTTTGTTTTTGTTTTTTCTCATTTTGTACAGATATCAGCAACAGATAAAGACGGGGGAAGCGCAGGTGTTATACATTATGCTATCGAACCTAAAGGAATGAACTCGTTTTCTGTTGAACAACGCACTGGACTCATCAAAGTGAACAAGGATTTACGACGTCGAAAAGTGGGCAATAGCGTCGAAACTGACGGTAACGGCGGTCGAAAGCGACGCGAGATCGAATCAACTGACAACAACAGCGCGGGCGAAGACGATAACGTCGAAGAAATCCGCTTCAGGATCCGCGCGGACAACGGCCCGAATACGACATCTGTGTTCACTGAGGTCGTTGTTCACGTAAATTACACATGTCCCGGTTGTGTCGTATTTACACCCTTGCAAGTCACCGACCCACCGATGAAGGCGACAACTATCGTCGTAGTATTGGCTTCTATCGCCGTTTTTCTCATGATCTTGTTCGTCTTGATCATGGCTTATTTTCTCAGAAAGAAGGGTTGCTTCAATCGTCGAAAAAATCTTCCCACGACTTTCTGCACAACCAAAAAAGAGACTGGACAGTTGTTGAACAGTGGCGCGTCCTCTTTCGATCGCTTACAACAGTATTGTTATAATAGTGAGCACGTGGCCGAAAAATCGCGGGTCTCTTCGGAAACCGGACTTTTACCTGATGGCAGTGGCACAGGGCGATCGGTATCCGCAACAGACAAAGCCAGCACTTACTCTTTTGGTATTTACCACGAGCAAGGTAAACCAGAGTCGGAGATGCACAGATTAGGGGATACGCTTTCCGAAATGACTTTGATTAAAGAACTGGAAGACGATTCCGTATTTGGATATTCTACTGGTAAACTAAAGAGCGAACCGGCAAAAAGCCTTATTTCCAGATCTACACAGGAGAGCAGCTTGTATAGCTTGAGTTCGACGGTAGCTCATCGGAATGGGTTTAATTTTGTACCCAGACAGAACAATAAAATGGTCTCAACCACTCGCTCTGATAGCCATGAAAGTTTGAAAGACTTCATGGAGGAAGGAGGGGGCGAGGCGGCGGGCGGAATAGATGTCGGAAATTTATTGTACGCTAAGCTTGCCGAAGTTAACGCTGATGAACAGGACGCCATTATGGAGAGTGTACGACCCTTCCAGGAGGAGGGTCCCTTATCCCACGGTGGTAGTTTTAGTACAATAATCGGTAGCGATGAGGATATGCGCAGAAACTATAATTATCCATACATGAACAATTGGAAACCACAATATCATCCTGTTGTTAATTCTGTTTTCTCAGAAATCGGCAGAAATGGCGGCCCGCCTCCTCCAAACCACCATCCGTCGACGATAAATTACGGGTACAACCAAAAAGACGTTATTGTAAATAATTCGGTTGCCACGCAGCAACCGCTGCTAGATAATGTAAATATAAACAATAAAATGCGGCACCCAGGCCCGGGTAGTAGCATGAAATCACCACATATATCACAGCAATCACAACAAAAGCCCATTGCTGACATCCCGTTACAGGTGTTGAACTCGGGTCGGACTAGTATGCTCTCTTCCGTGCAATCTCTTCCTCGTGTGCCACAAGAACTACAATCCACATACACATCGGGCGCCGTTTCGCCTAATTTTACACCGGCTATTACGCCTCTAGTTTTTCGTTCACCCTCGGTCTCGTCCATAGGAACTCAGGACGATTTCTCCAACAATAAAGGTCGAAACAATTTTGACTTGGGATTCACTAACTTGCGCAGGGTGGATAGTAACGTCAGTCAGCTGTCCAGAATAACACTGTCCGATTTAGATATCTCAGATGCAGAAATCGAAGTTTAATATATTTACGGAGGCCCTTTTTTTATATGAATTTTATCCTCTTTTTTTTTGAAAGAGATTACTAGAGATTTTTACTAAACTAACTCCTTTTTATTTTTATTTAAATTCTTAAAATCCCCAAAAACAATTTAGTTTAGTATCCATCTCTATCTATGATATTTTAGTTTGAATTCGTACAAAGTGGTGCCCAGCCTTTTTAAAAGGACTCCTTCTCTTTCTTTTAAATGTACTTGACCAATCACACCATTCGCGCAACTTTAAGATTGGTTCCCTTGGCAACGTAATCTTACACATGCGTCGTTGACGTATGACGACATCACTATCGTTTTTTACCTAATCACGCTTTATTGTTCACGACTCGAAATTCTCGCAAATAGAATGTGTATAGGAAAGTCTTTTGGAAGTTGGCTGAACAATTTTCTGAGAACACTGAACTAAGAATATTTAACTTTGAGATTTACTGCCTTTTACAATATAGTGGCACGTTTTGTTTTGTTCACAAGTTTTGGAAAGAATTTTTGGGACCACCCTATATAAAAGAGGTACATTTAAATTTTGACTGCGAGTAGGTTCAACTTACCACCTAAAACCACTTTTCTATTATGTGACTAAATACCAACCACCTGAAACCACATTTCATGATATTAACATGTATAATAATACATAAATGCACTTATTTTTAAAAAACTGATTTATAT
This sequence comes from Mitrocomella polydiademata, assembly GCA_036023255.1. Lineage (NCBI taxonomy): Eukaryota > Metazoa > Cnidaria > Hydrozoa > Leptothecata > Mitrocomidae > Mitrocomella > Mitrocomella polydiademata. Next base: position 21,688 of record JAYRBV010013136.1, read on the forward strand.
CGTTCGTTTTTTGTTTTTTTGTTGTAATTTTTATTTTTAATAACGATTTTTATATATTATATTATTTAATCCCTCTGAAAAAAGTTTTTACAGCGTCCAATATAAGTATACAGAAACCATGATAGATATTTTGTGTTGTCATCTGTTTTTCATAGATTTAATAAGTCATTCTCCAATGAATATCGGAAGATCGCGAGGGGAAAAACAGGGCAGGTTTTCTGGGAAACACTGTATATGTAAATGTCTAAAAAGTTGTTTATTAGGGGAAGACTAGTTTGGTCTACAGCTTAAACTGGCTCAATTTTACCAAATTCTCCTAGCCTGATATTTCTATCATTACAGTGTCTCCCAGAAAACCTGCCTTCCAGATTTTTTGTAATTTATTTTTGACTAACGTTACAAACTAGATATTTGGTATTCCATCAAATAAAAGTTTCACTTAGTGAGCCACACCCATTAACTGATCAGATAATGGTCCTTGTTACCAAATACTACAATGATAATTAAAATATATTTTTTGTATATATATACAATATACATTTCCTGTATATTGTTTTAACTGAATTTGCCACTCTGAATCCCGCTAAAATCGTGAAAAGGAAAGCAAAATTTGTTTCAGTTACTTTGTTTATATACAGAGTGTATCAAAAAAATATATATAAATCCATTGTTTCGCGTAGATTTCTTTTGCGATAATTTTCAAGTGCGGTTTTCTTGAAATGTCAATCTTTTTGTTTCCTTTGGAAAATTTGCACAGAAATTTGTTTTAGAGTTAATCTTACTTATAACATCAAGTTGCCAAATTGAAGCATTCCTGTTCGGAGCAATGTTGTTGTTTTTGGGCCATATTCAGGTTTTTGTTATAAGTACTTGTTCGACAAACAGGTTCAACTCAAAGAATAACTCTTCGTATTCCAAAAATGGTAGAAATCTTGCGTGGAGGAGTGCTCATCTATTGATATAGCACATGTAATAATGCGTGCCATTTCAATAGAAAACACTTCTCCGTTTTTGGAGTATTTTCTCTGGTGGGTTTTTACTTTGTCTTTAATACCACAAAAAATTATTTCCACTTAATTATTTTTGGAAGCGAATATATTTTACAAAAGATTTACATAATATGGTTTTGCGGTCGACGGAAACTGACTTCAAGAGAACAGGTAACTATACTTTTTTATACTATGGCAACTGGGTCTGTTTATCATCCACTTCTTTTCTCTCCTTTTTGTATTTGATGATTGCCATTGCGAAACCGCTGACCGCAATGACGGCCATGCAAGTGAACGCTCCGATGGTGATCGGTGAAATGATGTTATGACGTGCGTCACGTCGGTGTTGATGCGACTAGAAAAGGAAAGGAAGAATTTATTGCGCATGAATCTAGTGTTATTGTATATGATTTGTTAAAACCTTGTCAAATAGACTGGAAGAACAAGGCATTTAATTAAATTTGCCTCGATTTTACAAACACGCATTTAACGAGGCAAGGTCTGCGAATAAGACTAGGGGGGGGCTTTTTTTGCCCGCCGCCGAATTCTTTTTAAATATCTCTCGAAATACTAATGCTGTCGATTTGAAACTTTTCCACTTTATTTAATTATCTATTAGACACATTTTCATGCAATTTCAAGTAATTATCATGCATAATTAAAAAATTATACTCAATTATTGAACATGTGGTATGAAATTTCAGGCAAAAGAGTTGGCAAAATGACCAAAATTAAAATTCTCATAACTTTTGATTGACAAAAGATATTGAAATGAAACTTTGTACATGACTTTCTTATGATGACAAGAATCTGCTAACATCATAAATTTTAATTATGACGTCACCAAATTTGAATGACAACAATTATTTTGGCGCGTTATAGGGAGTCAGGACTGAATTTATTTAAAACACTGACAGTATGTTTAATCGATAGAGAATCCTTTTAGCTTTCAGAATGTCGAAACAAAATTGAAAAATTCTATGTTGTTCAAAAGTTACAGCTATTTAATCAACATTTTTTTGCAACTTTTGAAATTTACGATGACGTCATCAAGTAACCGTGGTAACTATCACATTTTCAGTATGATTTTTTCACTTCTATTAATTGGGAATTTATCCATACCAAATTTCATGATCATAGACATAGTATGAACCGTGGCAAAAAAAATTCGCGAGTGAATATCTTAATGATATTTCTTTCGATTTGGAAAAAGCTGTCATTCAATACCCCTTTTCGCAAGATTCTGCCATTATGAATGTTACACTACAATCATGGACATAAATTTATGGCAAAAGGAACAAAATACGCGTAATTTGGTTGCTTCTATCTAAGTTTGACGGTAATTTTTTTGTCAATCAAGTCGAGAAACAGTAAAACTCGAAAGTTTTCAAGTAGTCTGGGT